>WSYH01000311.1:0-55306 GCA_036426205.1 Ascaphus truei
CACACACACACACACACACACACACACACACACACACACACACCAGCACACCACACACAACACAGCACCTCTACACACACAGCAGCTCTACACACACAGGCACACCACACACACACACACTCCACACACACTGGAGCTCTAGACACACAGCACAGCACCTCCTCTACACACACAACACAGCACCTCTACACACACAACACAGCACCTCTACACACACAACACAGCAGTTCTACACACACAGCAGCTCTACACACACAACACAGCAGCTCTACACACACAACACAGCAGCTCTACACACACAACACAACACAGCAGCTCTACACACACACACACACACACACACACACACACAGAACAGCTCTACACACACAAACTCTGCTGCTACACACATAAACACTGCTGCTGACACTGACACACACACAGCACCTCTATACAGATATACAACACAACAGCACAGCACACACACACTGCTACTGACACACATAAACTGCAGCCACAAACACACTGCAGACAGACACTTACTTCTTTGCAGCCCTCCCCCTCTCCCCCCTCCCCAATTCAACTGAATCTGCTCAGAAAATCTCAGTCAGCTCGGGAGGGGGAGGAGTCAACCCGTGGCTGATACGTCCTGACCAATCCCCTGCCCTGTCTCAGAGCTGTTACTTCATTCAGACGAATCCCCTGCCCTGTCTCAGTTGTTCTGAAAGCTGATTGGCTGGAAATAAACACATTGAAAACTACACATTGCAAGCTGCTTAAATTCCGGGCATTACTAATTGGATAATGCCCGGAATTTTAACCAATCAGAGAGCAGGGTTTTCAATAATGCCTGGAATTTTACTGCTTTAGTCTATAATATTTGTTATTTATATGATTGTCACGTATTTTACTGCTGTGAAGTGCTATGTACATTAATGGTGCTATATAAATAAAGACATACGTACATACATGCCAAGCTAACCTTATTTGTTTCTTTGAAGAGGTAAGTAGAAATTTAGACCAGGGTAATGCAGTTGATGTGGTCTACTTAGATTTTGCAAAGGCTTTTGATACGGTTTCACACGAGATTAGTGTATAAAATAAAGCAAATTGGACTCAGTAATAATGTCTGCACCTGGATTGAAAACTGGTTGAAGGATAGACAGAGGGTTGTCATAAATGGAACTTTTTCAGGTTGAGCTAAAGTCGTGAGTGGAGTACCTCAGGGATCGGTACTGGGACCCCTGCTTTTAACTTGTTTATTAATGACCTTGAGGTTGGCATAGAAAGCAAAGTCTCCATCTTTGCTGATGATACTAAATTGTGTAAGGTAATAGAATCAGAGCAGGATGTAATTTCTCTCTAAAAGGACTTGGAGAGACTGGAAACTTGGGCAGGTAAAGTTTTAATACAGATAAATGTAAGTGTATGCATTTGGGAAACAAGAAAAAACAGGTGACTTACAGGGGTACACATTAATTATAGATAAATTGGGGGAATCCTTGATGGAAAAACAAATGACAGGCAGGCGCAATGAGGGATAATGAACACTTTTATTAAAAAAGAGGTGATACGACAATAGCCTATCAAGGCCTACTGATGGGTGTATAATAAAACGAAAGTAAATAGTGTTAGAATGACTGGTTAAACACCAGTACAAGCGGGGGTATCAACAGGTCAAAACAAAATCACTTTAGCACTACAGAGAGGGTCCAGAGCAGTCAGAGTAGGTACCCTGTTGGAAGGAGGGAAGTAAAGTGTAGAGACCCGCTCCCTCCGACTGCAAAACTCCACCTTGATGGAGAAGGATTTAGGAGTGCTTGTAGACAGCAGGCTTAGCAATAGTGCCCAATGTCATGCAGTAGCTGCAAAGGCAAACAAGATCTAATCTTGCATTAAATGGGCAATGGATGGAAGGGAAGTAAACATAATTGTGCCCCTTTACAAAGCATTAGTAAGACCACACCTTGAATATGGAGTACAATTTTGGGCACTACTCGTAAAAAAATACATTATGGAACTAGAGATAGTGCAGAGAAGAGCCACCAAATTAATAAAGGGGATGGACAATCTAATTTATGAGGAGAGGCTAAATTAGATTTATTTATATTAGAAAAGAGGCGTCTAAGAGGGGATATGATAACTGTATACAAATATATTCAGTGACAGTACAATGAGCTTTTAAAAGAACTATTCATCCCAAGGGCAGTACAAAGGACACAGGGTCATCCCTTGAGGTTGGAGGAAAGAAGATTTCACCGGCAACAAAGGAAAGGGCAGTTACAATGTGGAATGCATTACCAATGGAGACTGTGATACAATAGGTTTGTTCAAAAAAAGGTTGTATATCTTTTTAGAAAGGAAAGGTATACAGGGATATACCAAATAAGTAAACATGGGAAGGATGTTGATCCAGGGAATAATCTGATTGACAATTATTTGAGTCAGGAAGGAATTTATTTTTCTCCTTATGAGATATCATTGGATGATGATGATGATGTGTCACTAGGGTTTTTGTTTGCCTTCCTCTGGATCAATATACTGTAAGTACGGATGTAGCATTAAGTATCTGTCGTCTAAATTTAGCATAGGTTGAACTTGATTGATGTATGTAATGTATTATTTCAACCTCATCTACTATGTAACTATCTAACTATTTAATGTTTTGGTTTTAAAGCATGGGTATCCAGAATATACGAATGAGTAATAGGGATGGTAATCTTGAACAAATATTATTACAGAAAGAACCCAGATGGATATTCACCCTTGATTGTGTTTTCCCAAAAGGACTTAATGAGGAATTTTTATATTCTGCATTTATATGATCTATAATAATATTTAGGTCAATCCCCGGTTATTTTTTTGGCAAATGCTTGTTTTCTATTGATTGATATTTTTTTCGATTTCTGTTTAATGTTTGGATTAAATTGTTTTGAATTGGGATGGCTTGTTTTTAGTACATTTTAGGATTGGTTAGCAATTTAAATTAATTATTTGTTTTGTTGGCTTCTGGTTTAAATGAATGAATTGATTTTTGGCTACTGGTTTTATTTCTTTTATTGATTGGTTGGATAGATGTTTATTTATTTGTATTCTAATGTTTTGGAATAACACAATTGTAATTCTTTTGCTGTTTTAGTGATAGATTAATGTAATTGATGTGTAATTGAGACTTTTTAGTTATTTTATTCTTGTGGTGTTTAGGTGCTGGTGTATTTCTTTGAATATTGTGTATTTTTGGCCTTAATTATTTTTATTAGGTTGATCATTGAGTGCTATAGTGGCTTATCATGCCCATAGTATTTGGGTATGATATACCACTGTGCCATCCATGGCTACAGGATGGGTATAGTGGGGCCGGGGTGGGTGGTTAGGCCTCCCGGGTGGGTAGCGGGTGACAGGGGTTAACCCCTAATTACTATTGTGGTTATTAACCACTAAGGTGATTAAGAGGTTTGTGGCCATTAGATTGTATTTTTTCTTGTATTCTTGCTGGCATCGGAGGACATGGAAGAGATTACCCTCAATAGGGAAGGTAGCTGGGGCTCTAATAGGTGGGATACACTAAAAATGAAAGCTATTCACTGTAGAGAATCCTGAATCCTTTCAATAATGAAATGCAATAGAAAAAAGAGAGGCTGTGGAAACCCTTTTTGCAAGACTTAACTGGATAAATGTACACTAAGAGGATTTAGCATTGAACTGCGATCAAATGACCCTATGTATATTCAAACGCATAGACATCACTAAGGAAGAAAAACAAGCCTTGACATCTTTGAAATCTAATAAATCTTTGATTATTAAGGGGGCTGATAAGGGTGGGGCCATCGTGGTTCATCATAGGGACGACTATCACTGGGAGGCCATACGCCAACTGGTTCTTCCTATGCTGTCCTACGCTCTGACCCAACATCTCTTTTTCTAAAAGATCTTCGTAATCTCCTGGACGAGGGTAGGATGTTGTGTATTCTTGATGATAAAGAAATGGATTATTTGTATAGCCCTTATCCAGTAATTCCTATATTTCACTATCTCCCAAAGATCCACAAAACACTAGTCTCCCCTCCTGGGAGACCTATAGTGGCAAGCATTGGGTCTTTGGGAGATGATGTTTCTAGATATGCTGATGGCTATTTGCAGCCACTTGTACGAGACCTGTCCTCATATATCATGGATAGTGGTAATTTGATTAACAAAATGCAATACATTCAATGGAAGAGCAGTTACCTATGGGTAACAATGGACGTTGTGTCCTTTTATTCGATTATTGACCACACACAAGGGATGGCAGCTGTCAGACATTTTTTTAAATAAATCCACACTTTCACCGGCACAGAATACAATTATTTTGGATGTTATTCACTTTTTATTAAATCACAATTATTTTTTGTTTGATGGTGTTTTTTTATCTCCAAACGCGTGGAACGGCTATGGGCACCAGTTTTGCTCCTTCCTTTGCCAACCTGTTTATAGGTTGGTGGGAGTCGTTCCACGTGTTTGGGGATACTAATTTCTTTAGGGATCATATTGTGTTTTACAGGAGATTTATTGATGATTTGATTTTTATTTGGGATGGGGATGTCACGACACTTTTACTTTTTGTTGACACACTTAATAATAATAATTGAAATCTAAAATTCCCCTATACCTATCACTGCCAGCACATTCATTATCTGGATTTACTTCTATATGTGGATTTGAACTTAGACATACACACAGATGTTTATCGTAAAATTAATGCATGGAATTCTTTCCTTCGTGCTGACAGCTGCCATCCCTCCAATCTATTAAGGGGTATACCAAAGGGACAACTCCTAAGACTAAAGAGAAACTGCTCTAACCATGAAGATTTTCTTCTACAATCCTGTGATCTGTTGGATAAGTTTCTAGCAAGAGGGTACAAGAAAAAGGACTTGGATCAAGCATTTAAAGAAGTATTGTGTGTGGATAGAGCACATACACGCCAAAGGAAGAACAGGGATACAGGGAGGGGTAACCTTCCACTATTTATCACTAGATTTAGTAAACAATCAGTATCCATTAAAGCCATTGTTAAAAAAATATTGGAAAATACTCCAGCTTGACCCTGTTGTTGGTGAAGGTCCGAGATTTGTTTTTTGTAAAGCAAGGACAATAGGCGATGACTTGTGCCCAAGTCTTTTTCAGACAGTTAGAGATGTTACCAATAAACCAAAGGGCACTTTCCAATGTAATCATTGCATCACATGTCCTGCTATGCAGGTATCGTCCCGTTTTGTTTCCACAGTCACAGGTAGAAGTTATAGCATTTATTCATTCATTAATTGTGAAACTAAATTTGTCATCTATCTTCTTACCTGTGGCTGTGGAAAACAATATGTAGGTCGTACGATACGTCTGCTAAAGCAACGTATTCAGGAACACTTAAGACTAATTAAAAAAGGAGACTTAAACCATCCAGTTTCAAAGCATGCAGCGAGCTGTCCAAGGGGAAAAGCAGAGTTGTTCAGATTCCAAGGCATTGAGCATATCCTGCTCCATGTGGGAGGCGGAGATAGGGTGAAGAGTCTTGACAGAAGGGATATGTACTGGATCTTCACTCTACAGACTACAACACCAATGGGTCTCAACATTGATTGGGACATTAGTAGTTTTTTATGAATGATCCAGTGCGCTCCCTTCTGTTGATCTCATAACACTCTTCGTGTATTCGTAGATTCACCTTTATAATCCCTATAACATCGTATTCTTTGTATGCATTTTTCAGAATTGCTTATATTGATGTATAACAAGAGTCATGCATATTTTTCTATATATTTCAAAATTGACCATATTTCGGTCGGGGATTAGGTTATCTTTATCTCTTTTTTAACTTTTGTCATTCATTGACATAGTGTAATACCTTATATGGAAATCATATATGTTGCCTGACTGACCTATTATGGTTTTTCGTACAGTATATGCTATTGTTAATCTATTATTGTGTATTAGATCTGCATATTTGAGTGCAGTTGTATATTCAGATTCTTATATTTATCGGGATATATATTCATTAAATTTATTATACACTTATAGCGAACTAATAGGACACTATATGATATGATAATGCAATCAGAATCTGTTGGTAAACTTATATTTGATCATAAAATTAATATTAGTTCGCCCCTCACATTCAAAACACATCTAAAACCTGTCGCCTTTTCCTCCGCAATATAACAAAGATACGCCCTTTCCTCTGTGTCTCGACTGCTAAAACTCTGACTCAGGCCCTCATTCTCTCCCGTCTTGATTACTGTAACCTCTTGCTGTCCGGCCTTCCTGCCTCTCACCTGTCTCCCCTACAACCTATCCTAAACGCTGCTGCCAGAATCACTCTACTCTTTCCTAGATCTGTCTCAGCATCTCCCCTCATGAAATCCCTCTCCTGGCTTCCGATCAAATCCTGCATCTCACACTCCATTCTTCTCCTCACTTTTAAAGCTTTACACTCTTCTGTCCCTCCTTACATCTCAGCCCTAATTTCTCGTTATGCACCATCCAGACTCTTGCGTTCTGCTCAAGGATGTGTTCTTTCTACCCCCTTTGTATCTTAAGCCCTCTCCCACCTTAAACCTTTTTCACTGACTGCCCCACACCTCTGGAATGCCCTTCCCCTCAGTACCCGACTTGCACCCTCTCTATCCACCTTTAAGACCCACCTTAAGACACACTTGCTTAAAGAAGCATATGAATAGTACTGTGGATATTCTGAACACATGATACATAAAGTTTGGCCTCCTACAGACACACTTACCAGAACTCCCTCCTACTGTCTCTGTACGTTCTCCCTACCTACCAATTAGACTGTAAGCTCCTCGGAGCAGGGACTCCTCTTCCTTAATGTTACTTTTATGTCTGAAGCACTTATTCCCAGGATCTGTTATTTGTATTATCTGTTATTTAATTACCACATGTATTACTACTGTGAAGCGCTATGTACATTAATGGCGCTATATAAATAAAGACATACAATACAATACAATACAATTAGATTACTAAATGAATTATGCAAATTGATTGTACAATTTATTTTATTTTGTTTGCTTGATCACTTTTTGATTGCCTTTATATCCATATTTAAGGTACACTTGTTTAATAGTTCCCCTTGTACTATGTATTTACATACTTTAATCATTTACATAATGTTTAATATCATATATGTTTATATTACCCTGGTACAAGTTATCTGGCTCAAATCATGTTCATAAGCATTCTATACCTCTGATGATATTTTTGGCCATTATAATAGTTTGTTTTTTAATCATTAATTTGCTTTTTTATTATTCTTTTGTTTATCCAAGGAAACTAGCTAGCTTAATAGTCATACTAGTGATGTTATTACTAAAACCAACATAGTTAGGTTAAACCTATTTTCTTTTATATTATTATCATCACTAATGCTGCTTAACTTACTGTATGCTTGCATCTATTTCTGTACTTTATTATTCTCTTTAGTTGTTTAAATCACATTTTTATTTTGATTTTGTTCGTGTTTACATGTTAAGTTTAATAAAGTTGGTTTTGTTGTATTTTAATAAACATAGGCTGACGTGATGACGCTCATGACGTCATGAGCGTCATCACGTGACCTGGTATGGCGTGAAAACGGGTAATTTACTTCCTGATTTGGCGACCCTACAAATACCCATGGAGTAGATAAGAATCTATGCACTTTGATACAGCCAATTTTTGGCGAGACATGTCAGTGTAATCCTTCTTTTTTTGCACATTAAATCGTTTTTATTCTCTCCCTTTTGCTTCTTTGAAATGTGTGGTGCAGCGTTTTATCAGGGCTTTATGCCTTGGTTTTTCTATTAGTATCGGAGGACATGGACCTGGAGAATGCTGACGAGGACGCCCTTCATGATGGGAGGGGTAAGTTGAACGTTTTATTTACTTTATTTCTGCTGGCTGGCTAATGTTTGATTTTATAATGGGCATATGCACTGTTATCCATATGTGGATAATAGTAATGTTGCCCATGTGTTTGGGGGGGTTGTTGTGGGTAGAGGAGGGGGGTAGAAGAGATGTTGTGTTTATTTTTGTTTCTTGGGGGTAGAGGTATTGGGTGAAGGGAATAGTAGCCCCAAGGATAGATGTTTAGGCCTTCCGGGGGGTAGCTGGACTGGTTAACCCCTTCATTACCATAGCAGTTCCCACCACTATGGTAGTGAAGGTGTTAACTCCTCCCGCAACCTTCAAGGCAGGCCTAAGCACACACCCTGGGACTACTACCCTCTTCATCCAACCCCTCTGCCCCAAGACACAGGCTATTGAAGTTTAACCCCTTCATTGCCTTAGTGGCTGGGCGCTAAGTTAATGAAGCTGTTTTAATATTAATTGTTATACTAGTGTAGATGAGCAGGGGGTCACCGGAGCAGAACTGCATTGATTTGAGGTCTGGGGACCCCTGCTTCCATAGATATAGGCCCCGTTATGGGGTGCCGGTATCTCCTATGCATTTAAATGTCCCGTGCCACGGGACCGTGGGAATAAAAGGCATAGGAGATACCGTCACCCCATAACGGGGCCTGTAACTCGGGAAGCAGGGGTCCCCGGACCTGAAATCAATGCAGTTCTGCTCCGGAGACCCCCTGCTCATCTACACTAGTATTAAAATGTATATTAAAAACGTTTGATCGCTGGCGAGATATGCGCAGGCAGAGGCGGCTCTCGCTGTGCAGCTCTCTCTGCTGTCCAAAAGAAATCGCCGGTGAGGCCTTGTCAGAGAGGCGATCTTCACGTCGCCGACTACTCGCCCATTTTGGGAATTTTGCTATCACAGGTAATCGAGGCTTTCTGATACCGTGATAGCAGCGCTTAAAAAACAGGCGGTGAAAGGCCCCTAATACTGTTACTGTCGGTGTCCTGCTCTGCGCTCACTGATTTTAATTTTGAAAGGATTTTAGTGCTGTATGTTTTCTGCTAATTATGAATGAAATGATTGCTTCTATTCTCATAATTTAAAGTGTGCCCTATTTTGGAAGATCTCAATATCCCGCTATGGGTTCATACTTCATACTGCAGCATAGCAGACTCCCTGCAGCGGCACGAGGCGGACTGAGCTTGCCTTTTCCTGTTAGTTTCCCACTTGCATGCATTTTGTGCTCTTTCATTATGTGAAGGCTTTAGTTTTTGTCTTCCCTTCATTTAGATACAACTGAATGGAGTGGGAAATCTGTAGCACTATATATGGGTTACATGAATCCCATTTTATTCACTGGTGTTAATAATGCATCATACTACCTGCAAGGGGCTCACGTGAGCAGATGGTATCACTGTTCTGTCAGCTTCTTTCTTCCAGAAATCTGATCTTAAATGAGAGACGGGATTTCCTGATTCCTGGTGCTGTCCTGCTATTGAACTTCCTCATGTCCACTCTCTGCTAATAAAAACCTTGCAGCAGTGAACAAATGAGTTATGTTAGATGCTTTACTCCTACAGGGTAATGATGCAGATACTTCCATCGCTTAAAGCATATTTATTAACGAATGACTCTTAAGAAAAGAATGAGACAGGGTGACCTTGGAAATAGAGAGATGATTGGGGAGCATGAATATATTGCATGGGGAAATGATGGAGACAGGGTTTTTTCCATCAAAGACAAGTCTTGTTCCATCCATTGTAATTACAGTGGATGGCCTAATAACGTAACCTGTCCCATAACCCCCTACCCTAATATCCCATAACCCCCTGCCTTAATGTCCCATAACCACCTGCATTAATATCCCATAACACCCTGCCTTAATGTCCCATAATCCCCTGCATTATTATCTCATAACCCCCTGCCCTAATATCCCATAACCCCATGCCTTAATGTCCCATAACCCCATGCCTTAATGTCCCATAGCTTCCTGCATTAATATCCCATAATCCCTGCATTAATATCCCATAACCCCATGCCTTAATATCCCATAACCCCATGCCTTAATATCCCATAACCCCATGCCTTAATATCCCATAACCCCATGCCTTAATATCCCTTAACCCCCTGCCTTAATATCCCATAAGAACACCTGACGAAGGATTAGTTAATCCGAAACGTGTTGTGCATGCAGAGACCTGGACCGGAAGTACTGTTGGCAGAACAGGGACACTGTAGCCGGCGCCTGCATCAAGGGGTAGCAGTCCTGTATACCGGATGCGGTGAGCAGGAACACACTGCGCCGGAGAGCGGGAGGCTGGCGGCGTGTCCCTGGTGCAGCTATTTTATGTGTGAGTTTTATGTCATCTCACTTTTTGTCAGGAATCGGCGTTCTCCTCGCTCCCCACACAGAGCACCCCCCTTCCCGCAGGGAGCCCCTGGACACACAAAACAAACCTGCCTTACCGGCCTCCACAGCTCCTCGCCCCTGCCGCCGTCGCGGGATCACTCCCCTCGGCGATTCCTCTGCTCAGCGCCGGGCGCGCCCACGTCTTCCTGCACGCACACCTGCACCATCCACTGGCTCGGTTCACGCGCGTACACGAGTTACGGAGCACGCTCAGTCTGCACACTCTTCTTCCCGTCCCCCGGACCTCAGGCTCCGCCCCCGCACACGGCACGGGCATACTCAGGTTACTAACAAGACTCACCTGGCCGTTAAGATGCCACACCTTCCGCAGTTGTCTCCCTGTAAGATTTCCTGTCCAACCCTCCGTCCTAATGACCCTTCCTGCTTTATTCTTAGTCCTCTCTCTGCTCTCAGTTCTTTGCTCGACTAGTCTTGCATGGAAGAAACTTTGGATTCTCTCAGTGTTTCAAGGTTTGACGCAGCTCGTACGGACTACCCCTGGCCTCGTATCGCCACTCCTTGGACACACGCTCACTCTGGTAACCCTTGAACATGGCTTGGACTACGACCTATTTCCACTCTCCACTCCCTGACTTCGGCGGGCGATCCTTCACTCTTATACACCCGGTACCGGCAAGTATGTCTACCTATACACCTGGCCTGGCAACGCTTCATACCACACTCGGACACGCTCCTTTGGGGGTGGTGTATTACCACTTCCCCCTTCAGTCAGGGACGGGTCTGGTCTGCGGGGCCGCCAGCACCGGCGCGTAACATTATGTCGAGCCCACAAGACGCAGACCAGACCGAACTTCAACAGTTTCTCTCCAATCTGCTTCAGCAAACCAGGCCCATGGGGGATCAAATTGTGGTGGACGGACACGCCAGGTCGCGCAGTACTCCAGACAGGGAACCGACCGCACCCGCCAGAGTAAGCCCCACTCCGGCAAGCGCAGTTAGGAGCTCAGATGTTAAGGATCATTCCTCCCCCAAGCTCTATGCAGGTGAACAGCAAGATTGTTGAGGGGTTTCCTAAACCAGTGTGAGGTGCAGTTTGAAAATGGCCCCCCATCTCTACAATACGATCGCAAGAAGGTAGCAATTATAACCTCCTCGCTGGCAGTGCCATGGCTTGGGTTCCCGGTTTGGGAGCGACGTTATGACCACCCAAGATATTTATTTTTCCCGGCATTTAAGCCGATTTTCAACGAGTATTCGTTCTCCGCTCGTCGGAGATGGCACTGATCTCTCCTCCAGATCACTCAGGGACGGCGAAATGGGTGAACAGTATGTGGGAATCCTGGACCTAGCAGACGAGACTAACTGGGGACAAGAGGCTCTCGTATCCGTATTCTGGCAAGGCCCTGGCAGATCCCATCAAGGACACAACTCTCTCGCCAATCCAGGCCGGATCAATTGGAGGTCCTCATTATTTGGTGTCCGAGTGGATCAACGTATCAAAGGGACAACGCTCTGAGCGTCAGCGGACTGCTTCCATAATTTCACAGTTCGTTTCCAGTACTCCCAGAAACACTCCTGCTCCCCCAAGTGCTACCATACCCTTTGTCCTGCAGATGGGGAGTGCCAGAGAGCAATTGCGAGTGGGGGGGTACACTGCACCGCCAACACGATACGGCAGTTCCGCCACGCTGGGGGATTGTGTTTCACAGCGGATCCATGGGATATTGTTCGGGAGTGTGTCCACTGTGTGGGAAACGGAACACCCAGTGAGTACAGAGGGGCTCTCTCTGGGTGAAATGTCTCCACGTCCCCTTTCTAAAGGTGAACTCCCTAAGAAACCTTACATTCCAGTCTCCTATCAAGGCGATAAGTTCAAGACTTCTAACCCGCCACTTCATTGATCAGGAGGCTGGAGGAAACTGGATCTGTTTGAATTCGCCAGGTTAAAACCGCATACACTCGTGAGAAAGAAGGGTTCCAGCGCAACTCGTCGGTATCGAGATGGACGTCCTCTTACCCCAGCCCACATCTCCTTAGAGACGGCTCCCTGCTTCTGTCCTCAACATTGCACAAGGAAGATCTAGTTCTCCGTTGCATTCCGCTCCTGGGATTACCCATCACCCTTGGTCTCCTTGGCTACAGCTTAAACAATCCTCTCATTGATGGAATATCCTCTGTGTCCCATTTTCCTGGAGGGCAGAGGTCAGGCAGGAGGACCAAACGACTCAACAATGCTGCCATACCTCTGTTCCTGAAGTATTCTACCTTCCGTTTACCCATCATCCGGGACGTTTTCAATAAGGTACAGTCAGACCTCTTGCTGCCACACAGGGACTTACAATTGTACGATCGATCTAGTTCCAGGTTACTCCCTACGGCGAAGTCCAAGACACCTACCCCTTATCATTACCAGCAATCTCACGCTAGGACTGAATTATCCAGGGAATCTCAAGAAAGGCTTTATTCGTCACTCCATTCCCAGCAGGGGCGTGGTTTTTCTTCGTCAAAGAAAAAGGACGGGGGGTCGGCTGAGGCTTGCATCGGACTACGGGTTTTTAAACCACATAACTATTAAAAATCGTTACACCCTTCCCCTTATTACCGAACAATGGTTGATAAATTACAGGGGGCCAAGATTTTTTTCAAGTTGGATCTACGTGGTTGGTGCCTATAAACCTGACGTGCGCTATCAGGAAGGGGGCGGAGATGAAGGAAGACGGCCTCCAACTCCGTGTGCCACTACGAATAGTGGTAATCGGAATCGATTAAAACAACCGCGTTTCGTTACGTGAACCAAGCGACGTCCCCTTTTCCGGATTTCACAAAGACGTTATTGTAAGGTACTCCATATTTTCGTATGCTTTGTAACTTGGATGATATCATGATTTTTCCAAAGATCTCCATGACCATATAAGCACACCTCCTACGTCCCTTCCCGTTCCGTGAAACCCTTTGTAAGCCCAAAGACTGGGAGAGTTGCACCTAGGTCAGTACAGAACCGTCGGTTAATACGGAAATTCACACAACACAACACACCCAGGGGAACCACACCCCACTCTTGATGAGGCGACCTCCCTTGATGGACCAACCGGTAAACTGTCCACCAACCAAAGAAACAGTCACCAATAAATGGAACCAACACAACACACCCAACCAACACAACGACCCAACCCTCTTCAGAGGCCATACAACGTTTTTGGGATTCGACTAATATTATCGAAGTTTTCAGACGGAGTTTTACACCATTTGTGGCACCCCTTTACTGAGACCAAAAAGGAGCTGCACCTTGCTTGGGTATCCGCGGGCAATCTTCCGCATTGGAGACACTCAAGGAAGCGTTATAATCCGCACGATTCTCCCGTCCATCCCTAACATTTGAATCCTTTTGTCACTGGAGGGTCGTACGCTTCTGATTCGGGCGCTGGTGCCGAGTTCTTTCTGACAGGACACGCCCAAGATAAGTACATCCTGTGACATTTTTCCAAAGAACATACTCGTCTGCGGAGGAACTATAAGTGGAGTAACAGGGAACTTCTGGCCGTGAGATGAAGATGCTCTTGCAAGAGTGGAGACACTGCTGGAGGGGTCGAAAAGGAGACCGTTTATTAATATCTCATGGACCAAAGAACCTTCTTTACATAGTGGGACGCCTACCGGCATTGTCCACGACAGTCGTTTGGCTTTTCTTTTTCTCGATTCGATTTTCACTGTCCATATACCCGGAGACCAAGAACGATATAGGACAGACGCACTCTCACGTTTATCCATTCTTCTGAAGAGAGGCCAGCGGAACATCTCGCGAGAACGTACATCCATTCCATAGAGGGATTCTAGCCCACGGACTATTTCAAGATCTTGAAAGCATTTTGACTCACCAGAGACGATGCCAAGGATTGGTCGTTCCGGACAACAAACGCTTTTGTACATTCCAAATTTGTTCACAGAGGTCCTGTTTGGGTCTGGGGTCACTCCTCTAAATTCTGGCAGGTTCATCCAGGTTTTAAGAAGACTACTGATCTCACATCTCGGAATTTCTGGTGGGCCAAGGATGTTCAAGTATTCTGGAGTTTACCCGCGTTTGCCCCACGTGCGCTCAAAGCAAGACTCTCCGTCAAAAGCCTCAGGGTTTTCTGTTACCTCTGTCAGTTCCCAGACCGGCCCTGGTCCCAACCATCTTCGATGGACTTCTTTGTGGATGTTGCCCAGGTCCAGAGGAATGAACACTATCTGGTGGCGTGGACAGGTTCTCGAAGTTGGCCATTTTCATTCACTTAAAGGATTAGCCACCTCCCCAGCCCTTGCTGATATCTTTACGGGAGCAGATTTCCGGATCAGGGATCCCTTCGTCCAGTTTCTGACAGAGGTTCTCTGTTCGTTATCCAATTTTGGAGAGCTTTCATGAAGAGGATTGGGCATCTTTCTCTTTCTCTTCGCCTATCATACTCCGTCCAAGGGACAAAAAGGAGAGAATCAATCAATCCCTGGAGAAGTAAAGAGAGTGTCATATCCGATTTCCAGGATGATTGGGCTCACACCTCCTATCTTTGGGCAGAGTATGCCGTCAATTTGCCAAAAAACGAGTCCACCCGGAGTCGCCCTTTTTCTTATAAATTATGGGTTCCCCCTGCTCCTGCTTCCTCACCAAAATCCAGCTTCGGAGAGTAACGCCGTAGATGAACGAAGTTCTTTCCTCCAAACCGCATGTCCACGGATTCAGCTTACCTCTCAAATCCCTCTCGCTAGATCAAATAACAGGGCCGACGTCGTCGTCGTTCCGGCGCCAGGTTACAAACCAGGGGATTGTAGCTCTCTCTAAGAATGGTCCACACTCAATTGGCCGATTCCTAAACTGGACCATCCTAAGTTCCTGGGTCCCTTCCTATTTGCGAACAAATCAATCCCATGGCATTCCGGCCCAACTACCACCCGAGGATAGTATCTATTCCCAATGCTCTTTCACTGTGTCCCTCGTATAAAACCATTATCCCGTCACTTCTTTCGGATAGACTAGTAAAAACCGGGGATCATATACTGCTACAAAAAAACGACGGAATTGAGGTTCACTCTCTTTTGTTTGATTCTTCTCGCCTCTCCAGGGGTCAGCTTAGTTTCTTGGTGTATGGAAGGGCTTTGCCTGACGGCAGAGATCCTGGGTACCCTTCCAAAGGGACATTCATGCCCTGCGCTCCGTTCTAAGTCCTTCTATGAAGACAGTAGTTCCGAGAGAAACCGTTCTTGGACGTCCTCGACGTGCAGTTCCTGAAGATGGGGGTACTCCTGTCAGAATCGCATCTCGGCAACGCGTCCCCCACAGGGCAGGCACCCCTTCTCGCAGGGAGCCCGCCTACACACAAAACAATACTGCCTTTACACTCCGGCCTCCAGACAGCCTTCCGCCCTCCAGACCGTCGCGGTGATCACTCCCTCCTTGCGATCCTATCGCTCATGCCGTGGCGGCGCCCACAGCCCTACTCTGCAGCACTCACACCTGCACATCACTGGCTCGGTCTCAACGCCCACGTAAACAGTTACGAGCACGCTCAGTCTGCACACCTCTTCTTCCCGTCCTCCCGTGAATCAGGCTCCGCCCCGACACACTGCAGGGCATACTCAGGTTACTAACAAGACTCACCTGGCCTGTTATGCCTGCACCAATCTGCAGTGTCTCCCTGTAGCTCTTCCTGTCCCGCCTCCGTTCCTAATTGGACCTTCCTGCTTTATCTAGCTCCTCTCTGCTCTCAGTTTTTGCTCGACATAGTCTCTGTATGGAAGTACTTCTGGATTCTCTCAGTGTTTTCACAGGTTCTGACGCGGCTTGTACGACTACCCCCTCTGGCTCTCGATCTCGGCACTCCTTGGACAATGCTCACTCTGGTAACCCCTTGAACACGGCTTGGACAACGACCTATCTCCACTCTCCACTCCCTGACTTCGGCAAGGGATCCTTCACTCTATCTCTACAACCGGTACCGGCAAGTATTGTCTACCTTACTACACCTGGCCTGGCAACGCTTCACACCACACTCCGGACACGCTCCCTTTGCTGCGGGTGTGTGTATTACCACTTCCCCCTTCAGCTCAGGGGACGGGTCTGGTCTGCGGGCAGCACCGGCGTAACACTTTTATCTTCAATAAATGCTTTCATTATCAATTTGTGTGGCGCTGTTTCCCACTACATGTGCCCTGAGCGGCTTTTATTGATGAACGGAGGGAGAAGGAGTGGGACTGACTGCCAAGTATGAGCAGCTTAAAGATACCTATAGCAACACCTGGTACCACACAGGTACATTTTCTGGCATTCCCCATCACCTCTATATCACTGCATTTGTTTATATTCTGGTCTGATATTGTATTTGACCCTCGTTTGCGCCCCCCTATTTCTCTTTTCCATATGTCATTTTGAGGATCGTGGGAAGATCCTCTCTTTGGGGCTGAGCAGCAGACATTGATCATTTCTTTATGTGTGGTATATTTTATATTTTCATTTCTGCATCTGCACAGTTTCTGGTGCAAGAGTTGTGTTAAGGGAGCGTCACAGTTCACTTCTATCATTAATATCCCATAACCCCCTGCCTTAATGTCCCATAACCCCCTGCCTTAATGTCCCATAACCGCCTGCCCTTAATTGCCCATAACCCCCCTGCCTGCCTTAATGTCCCATAACCCCCTGCCTTAATGTCCCATAACCCCTGCCTTAATGTCCCATAACCCCCTGCCTTAATGTTCCTTATGCCCATGCTTCTGCTGCAGCTTCTGTTCCTGTACCTGTTCTGTTTTTGGAGTCCTGTACCTTTACTAAAAGCCCTTGCTGGTAATCTGGCTTGTCCCTGTTCCCTAGTCTAAGTCCCTGCTCCATAGTCTAAGTCCCTGCTCCCCTGTTCTGCTCCTGCCCTCCTGTTTCCAAACCCTGCTTGTGACCCCGACATTCCTGCTTGCTGCCTGCCTCCGACCTCTGAGTGTGACCCCAACGTTCCTGGTTGCTGCCTGCTTCTGACCTCTGCATTTGACCCCAATGTTCCTGCTAGCCACCTGCCACCGACCTCAGCAAGGTCTGCGTACACACCTCCAGAACGCAGAGGAGAAGCAGCGAACTATGAAGGAAGAAAATCTCTAGACTGCTAAAGAAGTACAAGTGCTGCAGGAACATCTAAGAACCAAATGTGTCATTGCAGAACAGCAAGAGAAACTGAAGGCTACTCTGAGCATCACCAGAGCATCACTGGAGGCCAAGCTTAGAAGCCAGGTGACTCTGTATGAGAGGGAGCATGAGAAGGTCCAGAAACTAGGGCAAGAGATGGAGAAGCAGAGCGGCTGCTCCATCCCCAAAAGTCAGTATGTCCAGGAGAAAGAGGCATGGAAATCGCAAGCAGCAGTGACCCTGGTGATGAAATCTGCAGAGCTCCAAAATAGGAAGGATGTGTGGTAGCAAGCTCAGAGCGAGCAAAGTGAAGAGATGAAGGCCCTGAAATGAAAATTTCAGGTTGCACTCAAGAAACAGGGATCTCTCACTGATGAGTGGAACTTGCAGCAAAGCCTAGAAGTGGAAGATCTAAAGCTGTCAGCTAAACACACATCCCAGCAACTTATAGCTCTGCAGACGCAGGTGGCTGAGCTCATGATACAGCTCACCAAAAAGGAAGACAGTGAAGAGGTGTCCGTTCGTCAAGGGGCCGGCCTAACACTGACCTATGAGGCCAAGATGGCCGATTCCCGCAAATTGCTGGACAATGAGGGGGCCCAGCTGCAGCTGGAGCTTGACAATGTCTGGGAGGAGCACCGGCAGCTGCAGATCAGAAATAGAGAAAAGGAAACAGATTTAAAGCTTGCTCTGAGTCAACTGGGAGATGTGGAATCGCAACTCAACTCCAAAGAAGCTGAACTGGCAACCTCATTGAGTGGGAAACAAAGTGCAGAAGGACAGCTTCAAGAGCTGAAAACTCAAATAGCTATTCTTGAATGCTCTTGAAGTGAAACCATGAAATGGCAGGAGTCTAGGATTGTAGAAATAGATTCTGGACATCAGACAGAATTCAAAAGTAAGCTAGCATAGGCTTTGCAAGACCTGAGCAAGGGTTACAATGAATGGACATTTAGTGCTAAATTGACATCCATGGAAAAGACGGAGAGAGAAAGCTATTTGCTTAAACGCTCTGCGACTGTCGCCATACAGTCTGCCTACAAAGAGAGGATCAACTGACGCAGGGGACATCTCATGAGCATGCCCATGACCCATGAGAACAGAGAGGCCTTCCCCTACAGAAACAACAACAGAAACAGATAAGAGACCTTTCTTGTTGGACTGTTGTGTATATAGAAACCTGGAAACCTGGAAACCTAAAAACCTGGAAAAGGCAAGCTGCTGAGACCCTAGCAAAGGAATTGGCAGAGCTCCACGGTGTAATGAAGGATGTGTGGAAGCAAGCTTAGAGCGACCACAGTGAAGAGATGAAGGCCATGAGAGGAGAATTGCAAGATGCACTCAACCAGGGGTCTCTCGCAAAGAAGTGGAAATTGCAGCAAAGCCTAGAAATGGAAGAGCTAAATCTGGCAGCTGAACACACATCCAAGAAACTCACAGCGCTGCAGACACAGATCGCTGAGCTCAAGATACAGCTCGCCAAAAAAGAAGAGAGAGAGGGGGTGTCCATCTGTTAAGTGGCTGACCTGAAAGCCTAATGAAACCATTCCTGATGCCCATGTTTCTGATGTCCATGCCCCTGTAATTGAGTTGAACGTACCCATTGGGAAGTTCCTTGCAAAGCCCGATGTACCAGTTACTGATCCTTGCGCTGTCGTGTTAGGGACAGGTTTTTTGCCCATCAACAAATCACCTTCAGGTCACCCTGAGTCTGATTTTTATCAAGGTCTCCAGAAAGAGCCTGGAGGATCGTCCGGAGAACGACCTGGAGAGGGGTGAGTAATGCTAGGGTCTCCTAGATATCCTGCTCCCAGCCATAGTTCCTTTCTCTGTCCACCAGATATGTTGCTGCTTTCTGGCTGCTCTGGGGCTCCTCTGTCTGTCTTCTTGTTACTCCTGTTCTCTGTCCTTGCCCATGCCAATGCTTCTGCCTCTGATCTGTTCCTGGACCAGTCCTGTTCTGTTTTTTGAGTCCTGTTCATATTAAAGGCCTTTGCTATTTAACTAGATTACCCCAGTCTGTTTCCTGCTAGCAAGTCCCAGACCTGTCCCTGCTTCAAAGTCTCAGTTCCTGCTCCCCAGCCCTGTTCCTGCTCCCCAGCCCTGTTCCTGCTCCCCTGCCCTGTTCCTGCCTTCCTGTTGCTGATCAAGAGAAATGGGGACACCACTTCCCTCAGCGGCAGCACTCAGACTAGATCAGGCACAAATGCAATATTGAGACGTATATACAACGCAATGTAAGAGAAATGAAAGCTGCACCGCCTTCTTCTCTTCATTTATTTCTTCCTGTCGCCAACCTCTGCGTGTGACCCCGACGTTCCTGCTTGCCGTCTGTCACCAACCTCTGCGTGTGACCCCCAACGTTCCTGCTTGCCGTCTGCCTCCAACCTCTCTGTGTGACCCCGACGTTCCTGCTTGCCGTCTGCCTCCAACCTCTCTGTGTGACCCCGATGTTCCTGCTTGCTGCCTGCCTCAGACCTCAGCCTGTGACCCCTACAATCCTTGCCTGCTCCCCACTGTTCTGGCCACCGAGGTCCTACCCGCTCCAGGAGTCCCCTGTGACACTAACACATACCATTTATGTCTACATCAGCGTCGCCCCAAAGGTGGATGCCTGATGGGGTTCCCCAAGAGCTGCTCTCCTCTGCACATAACCAGTGTGCTAAGTGTTAATATCTGCATTTGCTTACTGCTGTATTTCGTCAGCCCCACCCTCTGGAATGTTAATGACCCAAGAGGACAAAGGACTTTGTGAAACCACAGCTGCATTCAATCTGAACCCCTTCAGTCTACATCTGTGTCGCCCCAAAGGCGGACAGACTTTGGCGCAGCCAAAGGGTGTGAGCCGTTTGCTGCCGTTCTCTGATGTTTGGTGATGTTAAAGCTGCTCTAGTTTCCATATGAAACTCACCAGCGCTTTTATCCCCTGTACCCAATTTTCAAACTCGAACTGTCCATGAAATGTTTATGAATTGACTGTATAACTCTGTTCTTTTAATGTAACCATGTCTCTGTCATCATAACTGTGCCCAGCACATACTTGAAAATGTGAAGTAACTCTCAATGTATTACTTCCTGGTAAAACATTTTATAAATAAATAAATTTGCAGTTACAGTACATTGCACCCAACAAATGTTTTCTGCAATCCAACTTTCCTGTAAAGAGGTTAGTTTCAGCTCAGAGGCGCTTCTCTCTATATTTTGTGTTTGCTCATTCTTCCTGCCCTTCACTAGGAGATTTCAAATCTCTAGCTTGTGTTCTACAACCTTCAAAGACAGTAGCTCAATAAAAAGCATAAGAATGCTGGCTGCATTCAGTCCACAGCTGATACAATATGGATCTGACAGTAAATAATACTACTCAATAAATCAAAAGGATTCGGAAATCTGATCTTAATTTTATCAGTCTCTGTAACTCTTGGTAATGTTGTTAACAACAAAATAAACCTACATTTAAACTCTCAAAGGCTTAAAGCAGCAATGCACCGGTGAAAGGGCAATCTCACAGCTGGCTTGGGTATACAGGGTAATGGCATGGTTGCAGCCTTGCACAGATCTAGCTTTTTCACCTTACCTAGGGGAGAGCCTCAGAGATCCGGTAATTTTAACCTTATAATGTTATGTTCCCGAAATTGGGAACGGATGTTATTTTTCTTCTTATTAAGAGGGATTCTCAAAACGAATTAGATGCAAAAATAACATCCGCTCTTCAGCGTAACAGGGATTATCATGTCTCAGAGACGTGTTCTCCAATTCACTGCACAGACGGATACAGTAAATCAAACTTCAAGGCGCGTTATTAAGGCAGCGCTATTAACAGAGAAATATATCATTTTAACATTTATTTACTTTTTCACTTAATTTTATGTTATATAATGCATATAATGTAATAATGTATAATGTATCCTTGCATACCTCAACAATATACATTAATATTTAATTTGTATTAATGTACAATTCAAATAAATGAAGGAAGGACATCCTTCATTTATTTTAACTGTACAAAATACAAATTAAATATTAATGTATATTATTGAGATATGTAAGGATATACATTATTGTACACCCATACCTTACACAGTCATTATTACATTTTATACCATATTCGTTCAAACATATCACTTTAATCACTAAAAACCCTAATATAGTTTATTATGTGTTTCAGACATTTATATGATCCCTAATATATGAATATCTTTGTATGACTTTTTTTAAAGTGTTAAGTCCTATACTTATTACATTGTTTTTTGGCTATTTCAAGAAATAACTGCAGGTTTTGGAAGGGGCTAAATATCGTTGTTGTGTTATTACCATGCACTGACAGTAACGGTGGTCTGGGGATCACTGATGATCACTGAGGATCACTGAGGATCACTGCTCATTACCATATGATCGGCATACTGTATGTGTAAGCCATGTCCATTTCAAATGTGTCAATCCCTTAGTTTTAAAGACAATGACTGAACATTGTGGCGATAAGCACCTTTGGGGAAATGTGTTACAGATATTGATACATTCAAAATAGATAATGTTGCTATTTGCTAATGTAGAACCATGGTTAGATATGGAAGACAACAGAACAAAGCAGTATATAGTGTTGTTAGCAGCCAGGAAAATAACCATGCTGCAGTGGATATCCCCACCATCCCAACACTAGACATTGTTACCACTTATCTACAGTATTAAAACTGATGAGTATGGAGAAAATAGAGGCCGGCTTCCAAAAAGAGCTTAAGACCAAAAAACTATTCCAGAAATGGGGATAGCTCATTAATTCCCTGTCAAAAAAAGGTTAAGATGGACATAGAAAAACTATTTGCGGACAAAAGATAGTGTCTAACCAGACAGATACTCACACAAAACCGAAATAGAATACCATCCGGAGACCAAATCCTGAAAACAACAACTTAAACCATAAACAAAACAAAGACATATAGAATAGGCAGCGAGACATTATTGTTAGGGGTGAGGGGATCCAAGTAGGTTGCTCAAAATGACTCGAACAAAAGGTTAAAACTGTTAAGATGGATCATTGGGTTAACTGCAGTTAATTAAAGGTTTTAAAAAAAGGAAAATAAAATCACAATGATGTTGACAATGCTAAAGAGGAAACAACCATGTATATGAACCATTTAAAGTGGAATTCAAGGGTTATATAAGAAATGAAAACAATGTAAAAACAGTATTATCTTGATTGTTAAGAGATGGAACAATGATCCTTTAAAATGTGAAATGTATAATGTGAAAATTAGTCAAGCAAAGCATTTTGTACAATAAAGTTGTATGTAAAACGTGTAAAGAACAAAATATAGATAACGTCACTTTAAAAATGTACTGACCTTCTGAGAGTCTACCTTCTAGTTCCCTACACTCCCACTCTCTCGCTTCCATCTGCAGGTGGAGGACTCCTAGCAGTTCCCAGAATCCCCGTGGCTTCCTTTGGCGCCCGAGCTTTTAGCCACGTTGCTCCCACTCTTTGGAACAGTCTGACTCATACAGTTCGAGAGGCCACTCTCTGGGAATCTATAAACACAGGCTCAGGACCTACCTGCTTATCTAGGCATTTAATTAATTCATTAACCACAACCTGTCCAGTATTTAATAACTGCAGTACCGTCCCATCCCGTGTTGTATATTTCCTTGTGTTTAATCTCTTTTATAACCTTAAATCTTTTCTTCTTTTTCCCTTTTTGTAACCGTGAAGCTTTGTGCCCCATTGGAAGAAAAGTGCTATATAAAGTTATTTATTATTATTATTACGTGAGCTGCTGAGGAATTAAAACACAGATACCTGGCAGCTCCGATAATCAGCTGCAGCCTGGGACTGCCTGCCAGAAGGGGCAGGAGGGGGCGGGGGTGTTACAGAGGGACAGACACACGGAGAACCTTTCTACAGTATGTCTGAAGTCTGCTGACGAGCGAGGAAGATGGACCCTACTTACTCTAGGCACTCTGCCCTGAAGGGAAAGGTAACCCGTGTCTGAGGTGCCTACAGTCTGCTCTTGGGACCTCTGCCTGTCTAAGTAGCTTTGATCACCCAGTACATGGACTGTACATTGAAAATACATGGTGTATTCCTTATTGTACACAAAATAAATTCCACCTTTACATTCAATGCCAGTTTGTGTGTTCTGCCTTTTCCTGCTTACACAACATGGCTAAATTAGGGAGATAGACCCTTGATGAATATATAGTCACCCTCTGTATAACACTAACATGAAAGATGAGCATAGTGGGTTCTCTATAAATAATTGCAATGTTTAAAAACATGTAAATCAAGCTTTGTTGCAAAGTATAACAAAAAAGTACAGTATTTAGGATTCAATAACCCGAGGTTGGTTCCTAGAGAAACTGTCCGGATTTGAATGAGTCCGCTGGCATTTAGTATTACCCAATCGGCAGAACTCCGGGGGAAAGGGTTAGGGTGCGGACGCCCGTCTCCATTGCGAATTGTGAGTCCATTCTATCACAAAACTATTGCAAGCAATGTGAAAGCATTAGATGTGGTATTTATACATAGATTTGTGTGGAACAATACTGGCTCAGAAAGGTGTATATCCGGCCTGCACATGCTGTGCCATCATTTATACGTTGCTTTAAATGTTTTGTCAAGTATCAAATTCATCATTTGATTCAGTATCAAAAACATTCTTTAAATAAATTAAAAGACTCACTAGAAACTGTATTAATATCAGGGTCATTGTGATACAGTATGTACAAATGTGGAAAAGGCGATGAAAAACGGTCACCTTATTTGTTTTTATCTGAATTTCTACATTGTTTTATACATTACTTGACCTTCTGTATCATGTTAGTAAATCCTCTCTCTGCTGCAGGTGCATATTATCTGCTGATGTAACATGTTCTTTCCATCTGGAACAAAATTGAGATAAACACAAAATCTGTTTAAAGGCACTTTTGAATCTTTAAACCTAAGAGGAATGATGTGTGGCGGATTCCTTACTATTGCTGCCCTCTGCAGTTATCACTAAACCCAATTACCGGTGCGATAATTCTACAAAACTGTAGTTAGCAACTTTTGTCTGATTCATTAAAAATGATGTATGTGTTAATAAGTTTTACTATACACAAATAATATTTTGTGTTGCCTCAAATTTGAAAAAAGTACTAGTGAAAAGGAAATTGGTACAAAGTACAAACGGTTTTTGAAAACCATGTATCAGCCACTCGTATAACAGGATAATAGCTTATATTTCCATATGGATATCAGAAAAGAGAAACCAGAAATATGCCCGAATTCAGATACGCAAATTTTACATTAATTAAGATTTATTGTTCTGCAATTGAGAGCAAATAGTTCACGTGATATCATACAAACGACAAAATGAATGGGCTTTATACAGGCGATGTGATAACTACAGTTAGACTCCAGACTCAATATATCTTAATTAAAAATAATTTGATAAAAACAGAAGCGAACTACAGTATGTTATGTTGAAATGTGTTTATTCTTAAGACTGATAAACAAAAGAAAGTAAATCAACCGCTCAACCTTATTACACTATAGTGAATGGAGCAGTCTGATATTGGGGCGCAGGGGAATTAGTAGTCTGATACTGGGGCGCAGGGGAATTAGTAGTCTGGGGGAATTAGTAGTCTGATACAGGGGTGCAGGGGGAATTAGTAGTCTGATACTGGGGTGCATGGGGAGTTAGTAGTCTGATACTGGGGTGCAGGGGGAATTGGAATCAATGGATACAGAGTGATACAGAAATTATCAAAAAAAAGAATCCCCTATGTTTGCACTCATGCCCAAATATTATATAGTAACAATAGCCCAATAGTATTCTAATAATGGTGAGTCTAAGTGTGTCTATGTTAGAGATCAAAAATGATATGTCAGATCTCTACCTGAAAAGGCTGATACCAGAACAACATGCAAAATAATAAAATAATATATTAATATAACTTATCTAAGTGCATATATATATATACAATGTGAATAGGCCATATTAAAATACCCAATGGTGGGGATAGGATGCATGAAGATCTAGTCCATATACAGTGAATATGGATGAACAAAGTCAATCTATATACCTTTATGTCAAATAACTCCTAGATGGACATAATAAGTAAATAGGAACCCCATATGTAGCCTGTTCTATACATATATGGGACCAGAATAGGTATCAAATAAAGAGCAGTTCAGTTCAGCAAACAAAACCAACACACTGTCAGCTCATTGAGCATTTTGAGTGTACACAAGTGATAACTATTTTGTATATACTGTATACCTGTGTGGTGTATCCCCTGGGTGCTGTAAAAAATGCTCTCCTTAATGATGACCATTGGGGATTTTAATATCGCCTATTCACATTATTCTTAAGACTGACAAGCAATCATCATAGAAATATGGCATATTGCATATAAACGTGATTTCCATATTGATGTGAGAACTAAATCATATTATTAAGAATGGGAGAGAAGTCCTACATGGAGAGAAGTCCTACATGGAGAGAAGTCCTACATGGAGAGAAGTCCTACATGGAGAGAAGTCATACATGGAGAGAAGTCCTACTGTACATGTGAGGACTGGATGGAGATTTTCATTGGTGCAATTCAATAATAATCCATGGTATTGTTTCTGATTTCTTACACAAAACATAAATATTGCTTTTATAAGTGTAATCTTTCTGGTCCCAGTTCAGGATACATACTGTACCTGGGTATTAAGATATCCTAGTTTTGTATCCCCCGCACTCTTGCCAATGGACATCATACAACCGCTGGGGTCAGCTTACTCTGGCAACCACAAGGAAATGGTGATATCAGGAAATGACACAGCTTTCCGTTGGTGACTTTGTGGCGACATTTGTTATTATTATTTTGTATATTAACTGGCTGAAATCTCAGGGACTGGTGCAGTCCTGAAACTCAGGATACTGCAGATTGGCTTTGGGGAACGTTCCAGTTTAGATAATTTAAAAAAGAGACAATTTGGGAGAATTGCTGATTTAAGCTCTTATCCATGATCCGGTAACGTAGAAATTACTCTGTTGTCAAATTAACCTTTTCGCTGCAATACGGGTATCAAACAGGACAGGCAAAGGGTTTCTGATCCTTCGTGGGTTCTTTAAGTGGGACCCCCTCGTTGCCAAGATAGTTACCTCCTTCTCTGGTAAATATCTTGGGATCAAGGGGGTTCCCAGAGCTGAAATGAACACAATTCCACTGCTGGGTCCCGTTCTTCCCACCTATGTACACCCTTTTATTTTTCATCACATTTCTATAAAAATTGTATCAATTGTAGGTCTGTCACAGTAGATTATTACATTTAAGAATTATTTGATAATGTAATAAATATTCTTTGGAATTGGTGATGGCTTGATGATGTCATCAAGTGCAGTAGTAGTAGTTACACAATGGTGTTTAGCGAAGAAGATAAGTCCGCAAGAATTCTGGTCCAAACGCTTACGGAAAATGCCAGGGTAGGTAGACAACAGAGCACAACCGCAAATTCAAAAAAGTGCGATCACGAGATGACCCCAATTAAAAAAATCACATTTATTGCTGTCACATGGACAAGGTAAAAAAACACATCACCTACGCGTTTCACGCTAACATGCGCTGGTGATGGTGCTAGATCTCACTAGGCGTTTATTCCTCCTCTTTGATACACCAAGGCTTATGTAAGTTAAATAAAATTGAAGGCATTCCGGATTACTTGATATTTATATGGCTCTCAATGCTTATGAGTCCATGACAATCTCAGCACCATCCCACACTGGACTTTGTTACATAAAATGTGTCCTGATAAAGGACAGTTCATTACACGTTTTCTAATTTACCTTATACAGTGGACACCTTAGAGGGTGAGGGTTATTGAGTTACAACAAATCCAATCCCTTTATAAAAACATCAAAATTTATCCACTGTTCAAGATGAATTATTTTCTTTTAAATGGAGAGTTTCATTGCTTTATGAAATTTCTTTTTTAACAATATAAGTTGTGTTATGTGTTTCTCGTATATTGGAAATGATATCTAATGCTGCTATGTCGTTTTTTATGTCCAGTATATGTTTTTTTAACTTTTCCCATTGTTCTTGTTAATATTGTCAATAAAGTTATGAAATTGAAAAGAAACGTGCTGACGTCACTCCGCATGCGTCACTCCGTGGGAGTTCCAGGAAGTGATTTGGGAATGGACGCCAGCACGATGTGAAGGGGTATTTAGAGCAGACTGGTGAGTACAGATATCAGTCACCTTGATAAAGAGCTCCGCTCGAAACGCGTTGGTGGGGGTCCTGTGTACCCCGTAATGTAGCTGTATTTGTATGCTGGCTCCATTAAATATATTTTTTAGGGTCAAATCTCTCCTTGGCTTATTTACTATTTTTGCCTTTCCTGAGCAACGGTGCCTGTTTTTTCTCTGTTCTTCACGTTTATCCTCCAAGAAAAATCGGATGCACACCCCTATCTGGCAGAACAAGTACATGGGATCACATCCACTCCAAAAAGTGAGTTATTTCTCTATGAACTTTCCAGAGTTTTGCATAACTCCAATCTGACACATATGCTGGGCCACTTTCTCAATTACAAGTGTGGCCCCTTACTGCAGTGTTTGTGGGGGCCGTAGCCCACTAGACAGAGTGTATGGAAGAGTGAGTTTCCCATTCATTCCATTAAAAGGGGTCATCATCTCAGGAATAGTTTGTGTAAATGAAATCAATATTCACATTTATGAAGGTTTTTCTTAGAAGCACCACACATTTTCATTTTTTTTTTTATTAATAAAATTGAAGGCATTCCGGATTACTTGATATTTATATGGCTCTCAATGCTCATGAGTCCATGACAATCTCAGCACCATCCCACACTGGACTTTGTTACATAAAATGTGTCCTGATAAAGGACAGTTGCTTGGAGAACTGAAAAAATGAATTCGTAAAACAGTGTATCGTTCATAAATGGGAGCTGCTGAATCAACACGTTATCGATTGTGCAATCAGACAGTGACGTACTCGTCTTCGGGTTTCAGCAGAAGGCGGACATTTTGAACACACACTTTGAACCATACTTTGAAATCAAAGTTTATAGTATTCTTAGTTTTTTAGATTAGATTACAACAGTTTAACACAATTATGTGCTATTAGGGAAAAACTCCTATTCCTCATTTAACCTTATTAGTTTATTGGAGGAGTTTAGTAGGAATTTAGACCGGGGTAATGCAGTTGATGTGGTCAACATAGATTTTGCAAAGGCTTTTGATACGGTTCCACACAAGAGGTTGGTGTACAAAATAATGCAAATTAGACTCTGTAAAAATATTTGCACCTGGATTGAAAACTGGTTGAAGGATAGACAACGGATAGTTATCAGCAGTGGTCGACAAATCACCAAAAAATCTACTCGCCGAACAAAAAAATCTACTCGCCACCTAGTACCACACGTGTGCTGCTTGGGCCAATAGAAGCTCGCCATGATGTTAAATCCACTCGCCCGGGGCGTGCAAATGTATAGGTTTGTCGAACACTGGTTATCAGAAATAGAACTTTTTCAAGTTGGGCTAAAGTTGTAAGTGGAGTACCTCAAGGATCGATACTGGGACCCCTGCTTTTTAACTTGTTTATTAATGACCTTGAGGTTGGGATCGAGAGCAAAGTCTTCATATTTGCTGATGATACTAAATTGTGTTAGGTAATAGAATCAGAGCAGGATGTAATTTCTCTCCAGAAGGACTTGGAGAGACTGGAAACGTGGGCAGGTAAATGGCATAGGAGGTTTAATACAGATAAATGTAAGGTTATGCATTTGGGAAACAAGAATAAACAGGCGAGTTACAAATTAAATGAGGATAAATTAGGAGAATCCTTGATGGAGAAGGATTTATGAGTGCTTGTAGACAGCAGGCTTAGCAATAGTACCCAAAGTCATATAGTAGCTGCAAAGGCAAACAAGATCTTATCTTGCATTAAACGGGCAATGGATGGAAGGGAAGTAAACATAATTAAGCCCCTTTACAAAGCATTAGTAAGACCACACCTTGAATATGGAGTACAATTTTGGGCACCAATCCTTAGAAAATACATTATGGAACTAGAGACAGTGCAGAGAAGAGCCACCAAATTAATAAAGGGGATGTATAATCTGTTTTATGAGGAGAGGCTAGCTAAATTAGATTTGTTTATGTAGCCCAGTTCCCCTGGCTATGTGTTTCCTGGGCCTAGCATTGTAAGTCCTGGTAAGGCACAGGCAGTGTTAGGGTTAAATCCCTCTCACATGGGCCAGCATGAGAGTTCCTAAAGTCAGGAGTTCATTTGTAACGGTTTCCAGGTGCAGTCTGGAAGCTGTGGGAGTCAGGATTGGAGAGGTGTGGAAGGTCAGAGGTAAGCCGGGAGCGGTAAGCCAAAAGTGCGGAGTCCAAAGTAGAGCCAGGTCGGTACACAGGAGGTCAATCTGAAATAAGGATCTAGGAGACAAGACAAGGCAGGACAAGGAACCAGGAAGTGGAAGAACAGCGCTAACTGGAACTATGCTCAGCCAAAGTGCAAGTGGCACAGCTGAGCATATATAGGTGAGCATGACCAATGAGAGAGGGGGCTGAGTGACCGCAGCTTGGGAGCGGTGCACACACGTCACGTGTGCGCGACGCTGATGTGTGTTGCAAGCGGGGGGCGGAGCCAGACTCCACGATGTCTAGAAAGCTCCTGCGGGAGCGCGCGCGCTGTAAGGACAGCAGGGTTGCGCGAGACATCAGGTAAGGAGGGAGTGCTCCGTGGGGAACGCGCTCCCCGATTCCTTACACTATAAGGCTGGATAAGTTAAAACATTGGGTGCAGGGGATGAGGGCTGGGGAGTTTCAGAATGCAATAGAGCAGCTGTAACATTAACAAACATGAGCGGACGGCAGCAAATGGCTCACACCTTTGTCTGCCCTTCGGTTGCACCAAAGGCTGTCCGCCTTTAGGGTGACGCAGATGTAGACCGAATGGAGCTGCATGTTCAGAATGAATGCAGCTGCAGTTTCAGAATCCTTTGCCCTCCTGGGTAATTAACACTCCAGAGGGCGGGGTTTATAAAACACATAGCAGTAAGCAAACGCAGATGTTAACCTTTAGCACACTGGTTCTGTGCAGAGGAGAGCAGCTCTTGGGGAAACCTTTCAGGTGTCCGCCTTTTGGGGCGACACAGTTGTGCTAAATCTTAGCACCCTTTTGTGGATCTGGGCCTAGTATTAAGCCAAGGGAAAGCATGTCTGGGTGGATGGTGCCACTTTGTTGAATCGGGGTTCTACAGATGGCAACAAGCTATTGACTGGTGTTTCACAGGGGAGTTTCATGATTGGAAGGCCAAGGTAGTGCTGACACATTGTGATTGGTGGGGGTTCAGGTGGTCAGCACATGGTTAGTTGGGGCTAGGTTACAAGGGAGGGGGCAGGTTGGCTATGATTGGCCAACAGTTTGTTACATTTCTTACAGCTCTTGGCAATCCCTCCCTATTGAACCTATTATTCGTCCAGTGGCAGTAAGAGGAGTGTGGTTATTTATAGCGACTGGGTTTACCTAACAGAAAATGTGTTTGTATTTAACAATGAATAAAATGATGTGTAATTTATTTATATATATATTTATTGATAAAAAATAAAAAATGGATGGTTGTCACAACACCGATGTTTTGGTGCATGGTGGTCACAGATTAGTTTCTAGGTATAATAGTTATACTCTTGCCTGGGGGGCAGAGTTGGATTGTTTAAGATTATTCTGTTGTCCCTTATGGCTGCAAGGAAACAGATGGTTGTGATTATATATGTAACCCTTATTCCCCCCCCCCCTAGACTCATCTGTCATATCTAGGGTGTGTGAGGGCGGATTACATGTACTTAGTGGTGCGTACCTGTGTGGAACAGGAGGGCCTGAGTCTCCCACGGTGGTGTGGGGGATAACAGGACTAGGCTTCTGGGGTAGTAGCGTCCATGCTTTCAGTGGTGGTGCAGCGCCTCCATCCTCTATACCTTCCCAAGGTATGGGGTAGGACCCGTATAGAAGAGTGACCCCTGGTCCCAGGGTGGATGCTCCAGAATCACACAACAGTCTTTAGTAAAAAGGTAATGTCTCTCTTTATTGCTCCGAGCCGCGCCCAGCAGTAGTAGCAACAAGCAGCTACAACAACAACAGCAATGTCCACAGCTCACACGACCCTCCACTCTGTACAGGCCTTTCCTCCTCTCCTTCCCTCCAAGTGTGCACTCCGACAGGATGGACTGTGCTGGGGCCTCAATACCCCACTGCCCACCTCAGAGGGTATCCTCTGGGTGGGGGATGGATTCTCCCCATCACCCCATCATCGGGGTGAGGGGCATTGGTCCACCTGAACTCGGCTTGCTCTCCAGCTGTAATAGGCCAGAGTTCTCTCTCTTGCTTGCTCCCAGGACGGAGCTAGGTATACTCCTCTCACACCCAGGACAGACTCCAGAGTCGACTACTATGACTCCAGAGTAGAACTAGAACTAACTGTCACTTACAGGAATGGGCTGCTAAATAGACTTAGCCCCACCCATCATGATGTCAGCAGTACCTCCCCTCTGTCTCATGCCTGCAGCAGAGTCAGGGGCCTGCATCTATCACTCAGGGCAGGGCTTGAAGGGGGAAAACCCATGATCACTACTGGTGCATGCCCTTAACAGGACTTACCACAGTAGGAGGAAGATATGTATAGCTTGTGCTGTTTACAGGGGGCTACATATATTTGAGTTTATTAATAAAGACTGCTATGGCCTTACCACCATAGACAAGTGTTCCGTCTTTTATTTAATTAAGGGGCCTATGCATCCTGGGCCGAGCATTACACTAACTCCTTCTATACCGATGGGTCTACAACTCATAGCACTAAACAGAGGAGAAAAACAAGCAATACCCATTTTCCCCTTTAAATAACATACAGTGACCTTAATATCTGATCCTCCTCTTCTCTTTCTTAAACATGCACAAAACAAAGCTCACTTAGCATATTAGGAGACGTTGACAAATGGAGCTATGCATGCTCTTATAACAGAAAACCAATATAGAAATAGCATTATAGTGTAGCAGCTGTATAAAAGAGATGATGAATAACATTCTGCTACTGCCATAAATCATAGGCTCATTTTCTGCCAATCTTTCTAATCTTTACGGTCCCACAAATCCCTTTTAAAATAAGTCATGACTGTGCTATTTGAGACCTAATGCACAAACAAACTGTGTAACCTGGAAATATTTCAGACACAGCAGCACCAGCAGACATATCATTTGTATAGAAAGTATATCACCTCTGTTCAGCTCAAATTCAATATTGCCTGTCTCTACACTAAGCATCATTTCTGTGTCAAATGATCAGGGGTAATAAATAAGCATAGCAGAAATAACAGGCCCCTCCAAAACATGCTGATATAATGAAACCAGCCTTATGTTCTTGCTCTGTAACATATCATGAGTGTGTGAGTAAGCTGATGCTATGTAAATGTCAGATGAAACTTTAACCTTCTTAATACACTTCAATACAGACCAGTGTAAACTGACTCTACAGGGTATGATCAAAAAGGAACTCTGTAATGTGCACCCAGCAGTGCACTATAAAACTAGCCTAATGGAAACAATTTTGCGTGTGTCCGGCACCTTTGGCTCTCTTTATGACCTTTGCCGTGTCTCTCTTGGAGAACAATTATATGACAATTCAATTTAAAAAAATCTAATTTTCCTAAGTAATTGTCAGACAAATCAAAGAAAATTCTATATCCTCTAGAATTAAATGGAAAACTTAGTTCAGACACACAAAGCCCAGAACGATGCTGCCCAGCCCTCACAAATCAGCTCTTACTTCCAAATATTACCTCAAACGTCCCCTCCTTTCTGCCCATGCGACATGCCTCTCCTCCTCTCATAACCTCCCCCCAACACTTCTTCCTTGCAGCACCCTATTTCTTGAATGTCCTACCACACACCATCAGACTCCCCCCCCCCCCCACCTTCCATAATGGTAAAAGTTCCCTGAAAAGCCACCTCTTTAAGGAGACCTGACCCCTCCAAGAGATCCACACCACCCACATTCCATGCGGAGGAATAGTCAGTCTTACAATGAGCAACCAGGTATACCTTTTGTTCTGCAATACGTGCCCCTAATTCCTTTTTAACCCTACCATTCATCCAGTCTCTCAAGTACGATGCGGGGGTGTGATATTTGACTTTGCTTTTCCTTCTCCATTTTACATTCATGCTGTTGCTAAATCTGCCAAATTTTCCTCCACAACATTGCCAGAATCCATCCTTTCTTCTGTTGCTCTACAACTACAAGTCTCGTGCATGCCCTTATTATCTCCTGACTTGATAATAGCAACCTTCTCCTCTCTGGCCTTCCTGCCTCCCAACTCCATACTCCACCATCCTGTTAAAATGCAGCTGTGAGAGTGATGTCTCTGCCTCCCACTTCCTGAAATCCCTCCAATGGCTCCCCATCAAACTCTGCCTTAGTTATAAAAGATTCTACCCCCTCTAAAATCTCAGCTCTTATCTCCCGCTATATCTCTTCTCCTCCCTAACGCTCTTCGGAAGGCTGTCTCTTTTCTGCTCCACTCATCTTTATAGCACTCTCCTGTCTGAAACCACTCTCATTTTTGCCTTCCTACATGGGGAGCTCCTTTCCCTTCCGCATTTACCAATCCCCACCCCTCCCCATGCCTAAAGTCCCACTTCTTTGTGGAAGTATTTCGTTTGTTTGGGCCTGTGACTCCTTGTCACACTCCTGGCTTCTAATGAACTTACCTGCTCGCTTAAAAGAAATGTATACTGCCTTACTGCTGTGGTATTCTGCAAGCTGCCCGTTATTCCATTTAGAGTGTAGGTTAGGAACTCCCTAATTCCCACTGTTAACTTAGACTTTAATGCACGTGTGAAACTTTATCTCCTGGCCTGTACTGTTGTGCTAATTCGGTAAAGTGATTGGTGGAATTATATAAATAAAACATGCAACAGGTACTCCTGAAGATGGCATTATTATGCAAATGTTATGACAATCTCTTGTTTAAATAAACAATTAAATTACATTGAAAGCCCCTGCCAAAATTTCAAGTATTGTGGTATATTCTAATCTTAGGACATTGACAATAGTCATGTTTAACATTAAAGATACAACGTAAAACATATCTTTAACTAAAGTGTATACATTAGCAAGGAAAATGCTGGAAGAAAATCTCTTATGTAACGTAACTAACGACCTCCAAATATTGTACATGTTTCGATTGCAGATGCATAAAAGATCATAAACCACAAAAGTACACCGTGAGTGGTTTGAAATATCACAAGATTTATAGAAGCCTTTCTGGATTATGGATTTGTTGAGGTTATTCTAATCATATGTTATGCTAAATCAGCAATTGCAGGACAATTACACCCTTTGTTATTCTAAATTGCGTGTGACTCCTGTTTCTCTACATTACAATGTGTTCCCAGATCCTGTCCTGTGAGGCTGTCTCTTTATATGTCTCTGTGTTCTCCTGCCATTGCTCTTTTCTCTATAACTCCTTTCTTTGTTTCCCAGATCTGCTTCCATACTGTATTACAATGAATAAGTGTTACTGGGAGTAGTTCTGATGTCAGAGCTTGTTCATATTACGGATGTAACCCCCAGCCATGTATAACGTTGACAACGCATGCTGTGAATTGCACAAATTCTAATACTGTTAGTATTGGACTAGCCTAGTAATAATTATACAGTTAGATTGTAAATGTTATCCTGCTAATTTAAAGCTACCCCATTGCTAATGTCTCACATAAGGCTGCGTCAGAAGGTTTATCAGGATCTTGGAAATGAGCTAAATTGGGTAAGAGCAATAACCTTAAGTGTGAAGCGGTTACAGTCATCCACCTATTGTTCCACTAATCCACTAATTTGTTTTCACGCAGCCACAGTGTTAGTGCAAGAGCTTAACTCTCCGGAGTTATAGGAGCTACAAAAAATTCATCCAAAGAGAGAAATACTGAAAGCGCACTCGTTTCAGTGAAAATGGTCTATTAGATATTATATATACTGTATATGTAGCACACTTATGGGACACTTATGGGACACCCTATGGGACAGCACTTCCACCTGCAAGAGATCCCAACGGGGTGAGATAAGCCCCGTACAGGAACAATACCAATAATACACACACTCAAGCATATACTAACAACCTTTACTGAACACAATATCTGTACCCTGTACCACACAGTAATATAGGCCCCAGCCTGATACCACCAGTGAGTGTCCCCAAAGTACATTGGGTGCCAGGCACCAATACCCTGATGTCCCTCTTCCCAATGTCAAGGCCCACCGAAAGTGTAGGAGATAGCGCTATCCCGGGAAGTGTTCTTAGCTGGGTACCTGCCGGGGGCTCCAGCATCCGGGTGATGCAGATTAACACAGAGGATCCGTCTGATCTGACGTGGTCATCCACGGTGGCGTCCGCGTCCGCCTCCGCGTGGGGTGAATTCCGGCGTGGATAATATCACCATGCAGAACTATGACCAGGGAGACATATCAAGGAAAATAAACCTTGGCTTTTATTTAGCCCATATCTTCAAACAATACATCTTTAAGGCAGGACACAAATAAACAAACAGCCCATCCCTGTCTCCCAGTCCCTATCGGCAGGGCTTGCAGGATATGCCTCTTACGAACCTCTGACCCAAAGTCCAAAGGGGTACCTGTTATCAGGGGCTCTTTCCCTCAATTCATATCTGGGTAGATGTCCATCGGGTGCACCCAGGGCCACCGACAGGGCAGAATAAAGGGACAGGTGTCCTGGTGGCTGAGGTGGCCAGGCCGGCCGGCACTGCAAGTCGGACCCGACCTCTGGCCAGGCCCTGCTGCTGGTCCTATCGTGGCTGGGCCCTCGGCTCTCCCTCAGCTGCAGGCTTCTATCCCTCTCTCCCACGCCGAGCTTCTGATGCTGCTGTGCGATGGGCCTCTCTGACATCAGAAACGTGTCCCAGGACTTGAGCAAGGCCCCCAGAGGAAGGCTCCCTGAGGAGGGCTCCCTGAGGAAGGTTCCCTGAGGAAGGCTCCCTGAGGAAGGCTCCCTGAGGAAGGCTCACTCGAGGAAACCCTGCCCCCCTCGAAGGTAAGGCTTTCCCCGAGGAGGCTCCTGATGAGGTGCTCCCTGGGAATGGTTCCCTGTGAAAGGCTCCCTGAGGAGGGCTCCCTGAGGAAGGTTCCCTGAGGAAGGCTCCCTGAGGAAGGCTCCCTGAGGAAGGTTCCCTGAGGAAGGTTCCCTGAGGAAGGCTCCCTGAGGAAGGCCCCCTGAGGAAGGCCCCCTGAGGAAGGTTCCCTGAGGAAAGCTCCCTGAGGAAGGTTCCCACACAGCCAAACCCCAGTCCACCGGTGTACTTTAACTACACCAGGACTCCACACTCCCTTAGGTGATACAGATAATTCCATGAGCATTAACCTCCCAGCTTCAACTCAACACTCCATGTTACAAGCTGTACAACACTGTAACTTTTAAACTTCTTGTGATCTCTGTCTTTGTCTCCCGTCCCACAGCAAATAGGCAAGGGATCCTCACACAGCTGATGGGTGATTGAAATGACAAATACCCTACGCGTTACGTCAGACCAGGTGCTGACTTCATCAGGGGTGTGGTTTCAAGGGTAGCTGCTAGCATACTTATATAGTGCTAGATGAAACTTGATAGAATAACAAAGTGGCCAATTAACATAATATTAGTAGCAGATGTAGCCAATAGAAATCAGGACATTCGTCCAAAAAACAAAGAAATACATTGTACAGACCCAATAGGAACAATGAATTCAAAAGATAACAAAATTACTTTCAATGTATTAATTGTACACATAGGTAACCACATATATCCATAGATGGAATAATGGACACACAAAACAAACAAACAAACAAACCAATTCTTTGGTATATGCATGCATATATATATATACACACATATGTACACATAACATACTGTATATATATATATATATATATGGGGAAAAAAGAAAAAGACTGCGCCTAAATGCAAGAATATAACCAGAAATATTAAATTGAAAATGATGCTATAATAAATCGATGTAAATACCACTACCTTAGCTAATAAGGTAATAATGAACAAAAATCATGTGCTCATACAATGATCAATAATGTAATTACAATGCTGACTTAATGCAAATATAATTGAACAAAAATGATATATAATTAAAAAATATAAAGATAAAAGTACAAAAATAGAAAAAATAAAAATCATGAGTGAAATTTTTGAAGTGAAACTTCTTTAGTGGCACCTATTCTGATGGGGTAAAACGGGAGAGATGGGGGACAAATGTGAAACGGAAGTGACGTCACGGCTCCCCCATCCCTCCCCCCCACATGCCTGCTGTGACATGCGGCGCCGGCGGCGATAGCCGCCGGCGCCGCTCCTAACGGCCGCCGTTAACCCCACACGTCCGCTGCCATGGGTGTACAAATATGGCTGGTGCAGAGCTTCCGGTGCTGCGGGTGTGGGTGTAGTTAGATGGCGGAAGCCCCGCAAGTCCTCCGGCTGTTCAGCCTCTCTCCTCCCTAACTACGCTTCCCCTTCCATGTGTCCCGCTGACTGAGCGCCGCCGGGGCCGGAGGAGAGCCGCCATTCCCCCCACACGTCCACACAGACATGGGAGGTTGAGGCGCATGCGCAGATTTGACCGCCGGGTCCCGCAGGCCAGGAAGCTATCTGCATCCGTTGATGCGAGGCAGCGCATGCGCAGAGTCGCCCACCCCTCGTAGCAGCGTCTGAGGCTGAAGCGGAAGCGGCGCCGAGAGTGGAGATGCAGCTGTCCCCATCCCTCCCCGATCCACGCGATTGAACGAGGACAGCACAGCACGGGGGGGGTGCTCGCCTCTCACTACTCCGGTAACGCGGGAAGCGGGGGTTTGAGTGCGCCGCTTCCAATGCAGCACTGCCGAGGGGGGGCTCTCAATCAGGGTATCTGCCCCTCACATACGCCGGGCCCGGTGAGGCCGCGTCTCCGTGGGGGTGCGGGGGAGGAGAGACTCAGACAGAGCCGCCGCGGGTCCGCAGCTCTGCCTGTGTTTGGGGGGGGGGGGGGGGAGGGGGCAGGACACAGAAAGAGAGACACAGATACACTGACACACATACACACACTGACTGACACACACACACACACATACACACTGACTGACTGACACACACACACACACTGACTGACACACACACACACACTGACTGACACACACACACACTGACTGATACACACACACACATTGACACACACACACACACACTGACTGACACACACACACGCACACTGACTGACACACGTACACACGCACCTGAACTGACACACGTACAACAATCAAACGCACACTGACTGACACATACACACGCACAACTTACTTGACACACATCAAAACTCACACTGACTGACAACTACACACGGCACCCTTGACTGACACACATATACACAGCGCACCACGCTGACACTACAACATAACGGCAGACTGGAACCTAACACACATACACACTCACTCTGAACTGGACACACTACCTCACTGACCGACACCGAGAGATAGAGACATACACTGACACACACAACAAACACACATTGACTGCACACACGACATTGTACTCCACACACACACATTACACACAAGAGGCTCATGGGTAGTCGCATCCCCTCCCCACCTTTTTATCAATGCTTCCTTAAAGGGTTTGTTATATCAGCCACCTTCCCACACTTCCTGTCGTGGGACACGTTTCTTCTCTAGTCCTAGCCTAGTACCAGATCTCGTGTGCCAGCACCGACTCGCGGAAAAATATCGCCAGTTACTACTCTCTCGACTACTAACCTCCGGAACAGTACAGTGGACGTACTTCTTCCGTGCATATTCTACCACACACAAACACCGACCGGGGACAGCACGATAGGTGTGCTGACATCGCACACACAACCCCACACACACCAATGCATACCCTACACAACGGCATGTGCACTGTGCACCCATCCTCACTGGCACAGCACCCGCACAGCTGCTGACACACACTGGCTCGATCACAACATGCACACACTGACGGCCTCACTGCTTGCTCTTTATGCATCTGACACCTGAGGCAGCTGCTCAATTGCCACACTAACAGACCTAGATCCATTCTGGAACATGTCACATACCATTACACATGTCAGACAACAAAAGTCACCGCACAGATCTGGAGGAGCCTGACCGACACCGTCTATCATAGCATGCCAACACAACACTTACGACCAGACACACATGGCACACAAACGCTTGCTAGCACACATTAGCACACACGGATCCCAGGACACCTTCCATGCCCACGACAAGAACTTATGACGAGACGAACACATACACACATGCACACGACTCGACTCGGTGATGCATCATCATGGCAGCTCAACCACTGACCCGACCACCCCATGCAACACACATGACCGACACCACCAACACACTGACCCGACCATGCACACACTTACCGACACAACATGCACACACACTGATGACAACATGCACACACGTGACCCGACCACACATGCACCAACTGACCCGAACACACACAACGCACAACAAACACTACATACATACTCTCTGACTGACACAGTACATACTCTCTGACTACGACACACATACATAGTCACTGACTGACCACTGTGTGTCCGACGCACCGCGCGTTATAGTCAATTTACTGTGACAAAAGTCAAAGAAGTTTACACTTACTATGCGCGATGCAAGCACACACAGCTCTTTCTTTATTATACTATAATATGTGCTAAAATATATATGTTGTATTCATTATTTGTCAACATATAATGTATTCGTATACTATGTGATGAATCTAATATAAAAAAAATATATAAAACCTGTGTTTGATCTCAAACGTAAAAACAAGAGAGCTGGCAGCTTTCCTCTTCCTTTGGGTCACAAACTGCCCTTAAACGAACCTAAGAAAAAGAGTAAAAGAAAAACGCGCAGTCCGATCTTTATGTGATATCCTGTAATATAAAATTCGAAATAACACGGTGTCAACCGACCAGTCTCGAATTCAAAAAACTCCACAAGAGTACGATATAAACAATCATGGTTAATAATTTTTTCTAAATGACTCCTATAGCGGCTTAGCCTCATCGAGGCATGTTAGAACATGAATATGCTGTCATGTAGCCGCAGGGCACTACAGTGGGCCTGCTTCTCTGCTCTTGGAATATACGCCTTGGAATAAGGAAATGTTCAATCAACAGAAACTTACTGACGTCACATCATTCGGTGTTCACGTGAGATCATTTCTTTCAGGATTGCCCTTCCTTTCCGTCAACTATCATTGTTCCCTGTTGTCGTCGTTCTCCATCTCTTAATGAAGAGAGTACCCAGTGGTACCGGAGCAAGTTTGGCTCGCGTCAAAACTTTTGGCTTGCTAATAAAATCAAATGAGCACAAATCATGTGCAATAATACCATCCCTCCGCGTTTCCTCAGACTTTGTCATGTGCAATAATACATCCCACGCGTTTCTCTACGACTTTCTCATTGCCATTAATACCATCCCTACGGCGTTTCCGTTCCATCAGTACTATGTCCTGCAGGTGTCAAAATGATATACCGAGTATCACCACCGTACGTCGCTGTTTCCTCAAGGGACTTTTTTCACACATTGTGCAAATATACCAGCCCTGTTCGTTAAGCGCCTACGCCTTCTCAAGCTGGTTCGTCAGATGTGCAGATAATATCCACATCACCCTACGCGTGTCACAACAGATTTCCATGTGCAATAATCCACCAAATCCCTACGCGTTTCCTCCCAACTTTCTCAATGATCAATAATACATCCCTACAGGCTTTCCTCAGACTTTCTCATGTGCAGCAATCAACCATCCTACGCGTTTCCATCAGACTTTCTCATGTGGCAATAATACACACATCCCCTCTAATACCATCACCTGACGCGTTTCCTCAGACTTATACTCATGTGCCAGATTCATGACTACCCACCTCATAAGTGCCGTTTGGCGGCGCCTCAGACTATTCTCATGTGCCAACTAATATCCATCCTGACTGCGTTTCCCCTTCAGACTTTCCTCTCATGTGCCAATATACCATCCCACTAACGCGTTTCCCTCACACTCCTTCTTCATGATGCAAATAAAATAGATCCTTCACCCTTACGCGGCTCTTTCCTCAGTCCTTTCCTCATGTGCAATAATACCAGTCCCCGTAACCGCTGTTTTCTACACTACTTTGTCTCAAGCTGCAATCAATACTCATCCTACGCGTTCCTCAACTTTCTCATGTGCAATAATACCATGGTTCCCCCCTTTTTTTTTTTTTATCCCGACGCGGTTTCCTTCCTTTTCCCTCAAGAGACTTTCTCATGTGCAATAATACAGTCCCTACGCGTTTCCTCAGACTTTCTCACTAGTTGTGCAATAATACCCAGTCCTCCCCGAACGCGTTTCTTCATGACTTTCCCTCAGTGCATAATGTGATCCCATCGCCTACGCTTTTCCGTGCGCTCACTTTTCTCATGTGGCAATAATACCACCTACAAGCGTTTCCCCTCAGGTCTTTCTCATGTGCCAATAAACCATCCTAGCTTCCCTAACAGCGTTTCCTCAGTGGACTTTCTCGCTGACTTGCTCGGGTTATATCACATCATCCATTCCCCCGGGAAGAGCGGAGACGCGGCGCAACCAGGCTCGGGCTACTCCCTCGTATATGAAGTATAAACTTTACAAAGGACAACACAAAAATAAGTAGCTCTAAAGAGGACTGTGAAAAACCTCATAAATATCAATTAGTAATTTGACATATTTAAAAGTATTAAAATATCATTAAAATTACCAACAATTTAAACCTAATAATGATCATGTACAAACCATAACGTGATAGTGAAAACAAGGAAAACATCTCCAAATTAGGAATGATAGCGCACTCGTGACCAAACAGAGAAAACAAGGTCCCAATAGAAGATATCCAGGGATCGTCTTTGCAGAGATTTAACGGAGTGGTAAGACCCAACCACGTCTGGAATCTAGGAACAAACACAACAAAAGCGCAAGCTCCCGTACACGTAACTGAGTTAAAAATAAGGCTACACATTGCTGATTTTTTAAATAATGTACCCTTATTTTATCTCAGTTACGTGCTAGATACAGTTGATCTGCTTTTGTTTGTCTTTTGTTCAAACTATACACCTGCTGTTATTTATATCGTACTTTTGTGATTTTTGAATTTGCTTCACACACTGTTTTATTACATTTTTTATACAGTTTATCACACGAAGATCGGAAGTCGCTTTTTCTTGTTCTTTTTCTTATATATAATATATATATATATATAATATATGTAATAGCTATATATATATATATACATACGTAAACATATACACATAGCAACCTGCATATAGATTCTCAGGATAAATGATAAAATAAAATGAAAAAATTATATAGATAAATAAATATTTGTATATAAATATATATACAGTATATATATATATATGTTCTTCAGTATTAGGTAATACATTTTTTATTGGACTAACAATTCATGTCATAGGACAAGCTTTCGAGAGTTATCCTCTCTTCTTCAGGTCAAGCAATACTGATATACAAAGGATTCAATGGCTAAAACAGTGTAGAGAGAGGGGGAAAAAAAAACAACAGATATTTACTGTAGATAAGGTAGGGTGTTAAAGGGTGTGTCATTCGCTATTACATATACACACACATACATATACACACACACACACACACAAAATTGGTTAAAAATAACTTTTATTAAAGCACGCAAAACTCAGAAATGATATAAATAGTATGTGTATCTGGATGCGTGTTTATTATGCTTTTGTACTGTATGTGTATGGAGCTTTCTCATTGTATAATTTATGACATGCATGTGTTTATGGTGCGTATATCTGGTGTGTGGGTCTGTGTATGGTGCATGTATCTGGCGTGCGTGTGTCTGTGTATGGTGCATATATCTGGCATGTGTGTGTCTGTGTATGGTGCATGTATCTGGCGTGCGTGTATCTGTGTATGGTGCATGTATCTGGCGTGCGTGTGTCTGTGTATGGTGCATGTATCTGGCGAGCGTGGGTCTGTGTATGGTGCATGTATCTGGCGTGCGTGTGTCTGTGTATGGTGCATGTATCTGGCGAGCGTGTGTCTGTGTATGGTGCATGTATCTGGCGTGCGTGTGTCTGTGTATGTGGTCGCGGCGGAACCACAGACTTAGAAATACGCCAGCTCCTTCATATACAGTGCATCAAATATATTTGTATTACTAACCCCCAATTATACATTACACCATTTTAACTAGCAAACAAATAATCAACAAATTCTCTCTAAGTCACCGTCTGGAACAGTTAAAGGACGCGCACAGCGCAGTTCAAGCCGCTCGGCCCGGTCGCCTCCATTGAATGGGTGGGGGGGGGTTCTTGTCCCTGCACAGCCGCTTCCACCACAGCAGCGCAAAACCGGGGAACCTTAAAGCCTAACTGTCTAGTTTCTGCAGGAGCTGGAGACAACAAACAATCACCAATACGTCACCGGTGTTAAAATAGGCAGAGGCCATGCAGGTTTGCTGTATAAACGATCACACCAGACGTTGAGGTAGTTACCCATTCACAGGTTCGGCCACCGGTATGCCACTTGTCCCTGTGTCCAGAAAATGAGCATCAGACAGTAGGCATTCTATAAATACTTTTGGGCTGGTGCTGCATAGGAGAAGTTAGTGTGGTAAAAGGGGGCAGCGATTAGCAGTTCTATTGGGTCGTCGGCATGGAGGGCGTTAGGAGGAGTGTTGGAGTCGCGGGGATTATACAGGAAGTAACCGTAGGGGTCGGAATTCGAGAAGTGTAAGCGAGCTTACTTATTATGGATGGGCATTATAGGGGTGCAGCGTGTTAAATGTACAGATAGGAGGAGCCATATGTAAGCTAGTGTATGAGAGTCAGTAAAAGAGTTTATGGAGAATGTATATGTGAGTGAGGAGTTACACGGTAAACTTATGTAACCATGGCTGAATGGATTACAGTCATCTCGTCCCTGATGACGATAATGCGGGCCGGTAGAATTACAATGGCTGGGGCCAGGGAAATAACAGTAGATAACGGTGATGGAGGTTTCCTCTCGGGGGGGGACGAGGGGGGTAGGCGTGAGAAAGAGCAAGGTGATGCAGAGGGGAGGGCGCGAGTACTGGGGCGTAGGGCATGCAAAACCCTGGTGGGTGCCCTATGTTACTGGAAATGGATGAGTAAGTTGCCACAAATACTCTGAATCCCATGAATTAGTAGATATCAGAGGTTGTGCCTGCCGGGAAGGGGGGCTGGCACCGCCAAATCTTGAGATACCTAAGGCACAAGGCAGCGTGCTCAAAAGTTTAGGTGGGGGTGGAAATGACTTGTTCAGAGTCTAGCAGCTAGAATTGGTAGTTAGAGGGAGAGAAGCACGGAGCAAGTCTGAGTACAGCGGGTTGTGGAGGAGAATACAGCTTCATAAGAGGTCGGTCTGACCGACCGTATCCCGTGGGCACAGGAAGTCTCCGCTAACAGGTGGAGGATAGGAAGTCCACCATTTGGGATAATTAAAGAGGATAGGGAAGTGCGGTAACATGAGCGGCTGGGCCTTGAGACTGCCGTGCCGCTGGCGTGAGGACAGGTGTCAGCTGGTCCGCAACGGGCCCTAGGTGTCGAAGTGAAAGATGATCTTGTTAGGTCAGGTGCGAGGGGGGAGGAAAGCACCCGCTTGTGTCACAGTGTAAGTGTGGGAGGTGACTCCACAGATATTCCGCCACGAGAGGAGTTCCTCCTCCCAGGAGACCTGCCACGGAGCGGTCGGGGGGGGAGACCCCCCCCCGCTGGTGAGGTCGCGCTGATGAGGTGGGGAGGGCGCGTGCCTGGATGCTAGTAGTGACTCCTGCACACTGGGATCCGGGGCGGGGGGAGGGGGGGGGGGGGGGGGGGTCGGCTGCGGGCGTGTCTGCTGTTCGGCATCCCCCCCACAACATCATGGGGATGCGGGCACCAGGGTGAGGGGGTCCTGTTTGCCAAGGAACAGTTGCAGTTGGGCGCGCACCCTGAGACGGCTGAGTAGGGGGGAACTGGTAACGTAGCGGGGGGATGGTTTAGGCCACAGGGTCCAATGAAAGGATTGTGTCGTGGGGGGGGCAGGCCAGGGCGAAGAACCCCTTCCAGGAGCAAGAGAGCGCCTTATAATGGGGTTTAAAAATGGAGAATAATGAGGGGTCTGCGTTTTTTAAATGTTGTTCACTAATGGTCAGCTACAGGTGGGGATGAAATGTCTCACGATCTAGGTCAAATAGGATTGTTTTATGATTACATCCGTCTTACCGGGTTTTGATGGGTTTTGGATGCGAATGAAGGATTGGTCCACAAAGTAAAATCGGCAGACCGAAGAAAGTGGTTTGCTTGTTCCAATATATCAGAAACCGTCGTTCACTGGGGTGGAGCACTATTACATCGTGGTTTATTTTCTTGCGTCGTGTGCCCACTGCCGAGAGAGGCACACAACAACAGTGGGGCTGAATGTTAGCACTGCCTTGAGATGCACGTATTTGTGTGGCACTTACAACAGGCAGGGGAGTTCTTACAAGCCACTTATATAGACTGGGAGTGGTGGTCTGAATTATTTCAATCAGAACAGCTAGCTTTTTGGCAGTCTCGGTGAAGCCCATGAGTGCATTAGTATGTGTGACGTAATCCACAATGGAAAAACCATTTTACCTTAAAGAGAGCCTTTGGGTTAAAATGTACTTTTTCTGTCTCTTTTTTGTCTTCTCTTGTTTGTGTCTGGCTGGCTTTAGGGTGCACATGGATGTATCCGTGGCAAGCTTTCTGTGAGGGAACAGCTAATGGAACAATAGGAGGGGAGTTATAGGAATCCGGGGGTTATCATGGGAGGGACAATTAGGCGTAGGGAGTGAATAGCGGAACGGTTATAATGGAACAGATAGAGGAGTTATAGGGAACTGGTATTTGGAACAAGAGGGGGTGTTATAGGAACTTGAATGTACCGAGCAACACTGGGGAAGTGATTGAGAGGGAGGTGATATGGACAATAGGGAGGAGTTATAGCGACTGGTTATATGGCCCGCAAGAAGGGAGGATTTTGTAGGGGGAGCGGATATATGGAACAAAAGGAGGAGTTTATAGGGACCAGGCGGTGTATATGGTCAGCAATAGGATTATATACGGGAAGGTCTTAGTTGCAGCAATAGAAGGAGTGTATAGGAGCGGTTATATGGAGGTCAAATAGGAGAATATATGGAGCAATAAGAGGGTTATAGGGAGCGTTATAGGGAGCAATAGGAGAGGTTATAGAGCAGGAGAGGTTGTTAATATTCATCAAGTAGTAGGGAGGAGGTAAGCGGAGCCGGTTATATGGAGCAATGGAGAGATTATATGGCGAGCATAAGAGGAAGTTAGAGGGGGATCGGTTATATTGAGCAATAGGAGTAAGGGGGAGGGAATTGCTGGGTGGTTTTTCTTGGAGCAATAGGGTGGGGAGGAGATTTCTAAGGGACGATTTATTGGAGAACCACAGAGTACACGATAAAAATTGCATATTGTCGCTTGACTTATGATCTAATAACACAAGGTATTGTCAATGTGCTAAAGTAAAAGGTCTTGGGGCAAGGACACTTGTGGCAGACCCTTGGCACTAGACGACGCCAGCAGTAATGTTGGTAGGAAAACCCTGGGAAGACGGATGAATGTCGAATTATGAGGACCCATAAAACCAAAGGTTTAATCTTAGTAACAACTTGATTCTGAACCGGGTCCCTTCATCAGTGCGGGTCATCAGTCCAGGTCGAAGTGAACTGATGCCACGGAGGGGAGCAACGGGTCCCCGCTCTACCTACAAGGTCCTTTTATGGTATAGGCGGTTATCTGGGGGGATGCAAAGACTGTAGGCCAGGGTTGTTGGTAGAACCATATGGTAATAATGAAACAGCAATGGCACACAGCAGAGGTGGCGCCAATTTCCTTGCCAGCACTTCCCTGGTGGGCCTCTCCCCCAGTGTCTCGCGCCCGGGCCTCCTTTACGGCTGTACTGGGGGCGCCCGGGTGGGGGTGCGGGAGCTCCCGGCGTCAAAGGTTACACTGGGGCGTTGTCGTCAGTCAGCATACCCACACTGTCAATGTCTTGACGGCCGCAGGTGCCATTGCGACGGGTTGCCCATGCTAGGGGCTGTGCCAATTCAGGCCTCGTGATATGGAGTTCATAGAAGGTAGGAAGCCTGGCTTGCCCCTGAAGATCGCGGAGAGCCTGCGTGTACCCGGACTGGGCACACGGCCCGCCCCGACAGCCGGGCCCGGCCCACCCCCCCGCGCCGGGCCACCGGCACTCCCGGGGGGGGGACTCCCCTGTGGCTGGGGGGCCGGAGCCCCCCCCCCCCCCCAAGATAAACATCGTTGCTCCCTGCATTATAAAACTAGAGGCACGGGCCGCAAAGCCCATGGCAGCGCGGGAAGGGGGCCAGGATGACTGGTCGCTAATAAAGCATAGATGTTTCTTCTTCATGTCGAGCCATCGTGGGTTCGTAGGGGTGGGGGACGGGGGTTGGCTCGGTCACGGGGACTGGGGGGTGCGGGGGGGGGGTGCGGGGGTGCGGGTGGTGGCGAGGGTGTGGTGGCCGCGGGGGATGTGGGCGGGGGCGATTGGATCGGGGGGTAGGTGCGGGAGGGGGCGGGGGCCTGGTGGCGGGGTGGTTGCGGAGTGGCTAGGGGAGGAGTGGGGGGGGATCTGGGACACAGATAAATTTGGGGCGAAGTAGGAGGGGGAATGGAGTAGGAGGTCTATAGGGCATATGCGCTCAGGTGGGGGAAAGACTACAGAAGTGGTTAGCAAGAGGTGGGCGGTTAGCTTGGGCGGAAGGGGGGGGGGGTAGATTGCTTGGGGGGCATTAGGGGTCGATGGGCGGAGGGGGGGGGAGAAGTGCAGAAGTGAGGAGGGGCTGGGTAGTCCAACTGGGACGTTAGACAGGTTGGGCGGGTGGTGGGAAGTGGGGGGGGGGTGGGATGTGGGGGTGGTGTGTGGCGACCGGGGAGGGTCAAGAAAGGGGCGGATGAGGAAGGCGGGTGCCGGATGGAGGGATGGGGGTGGCTGCTTGTGTTCGGGGTCATTCTGGAGGGGTGGGGTGTTCCGGTGGACGGAGGCGAGCCTGTTCCGGTAAGGATTTGCCGACACTCGGGGTGGGGTAAGGTTGGGGTGGGGGAGATGTGAGTGAGGAACTGGGGTGGGGTGTGGTCGGAGTAAAAAGAGAGAGGGGGGAGGCGTCCTGCGTGCTGTAGGTGGGGGAGGGGCGGGAGGACGGGGGGGGCTGGGGTATGAGAGGGGGGTTTTGGAGGAGGGGGGTGAAGGGGTGGGAATCTCCGGCTTGTCGGAAGGGGGGGCGGTGTCTGTGGGGAGGAGTGTGAGATTGGGGTAGGACATGGGGGGAAAGTGTCCGGTCTGGCGAAGCGGCAAGACGTTGGGGTCGTAGGGGAGGGTGGCGAGGGTGGTCGTGTTCAGTGGTGGGGGTGTGCTGGTGGCATTGAGGCCGGGTGGGTAATTAACGGTTGAGGTGGCGAGGGCTCCATTCTGCACTCATGACGTCGTCGATACAGGTTTCGTCGGTTCCCTGCGTGGGACGTGTTAGGGTGAGATGTGTCCTGGGATCGTGGAGTCTCGTGTGTGAGGTGTTTGGAGGGGGGCCTGCGAGGGCCCTAGTGACGGTGGGACAGCGGTCCTCCGGGTGGGTGTGTGGGGGAGCGGGGGGTGAGGAGATGTGCGGCCACACGAGGCGCGTAGGGGTGGTGGGGGGTGGAGGTTCCGGGTCTGGGAAGTGTGGTGGGGGCGGGACACTCTGTCCGTGGGGCGCTCGCGAGCCGTGATTGAGGGGGGAAGGGGGCTGGTAGGGTGAGGGGTGGGGGGAGGCGGGGTGCGCCTGGGGCGTAGGGGGGGGGTATCGGTCCGAGGTGGGGGGGGGGCACTAGGGGGGCGAGGAGGGAGGTGATTGGGAGGCATGAGCTGGAGGTTGGTGGGCTGTGAGGGGCCGGGTGGGGGGGAGGGGGGGTCATTCGGGGGATAGGGATTGCGGGGGGGGGGTTGGTTAGCGACCGGAGGCGAGATTGGTGCCTGGGGGTGGCAGGCACAGGGTCTGCGGGCTATCCAAGGATCTTTGCAAGCGGAGCGTAACAGGGGGGGTAGTAGGGCGTGCGTGCATATGTCGGTGGAATAAACGGGGACGAGAGAGGTGGTGGAAGGCATGGCGAGGGGCATGGGTCGGCCGGGGAGGGGGGGCGGGGCGTGTATGTTCTGCGGCCCGCAGGCTTGAGGGGGCGTGGGTTGCTGCGTCCGTGAAAGACTGGTCTAAGCTTTGAAGGGGGGGCTTAGATGGTGAGAGGGTGAAGGAGACTGGTGTAGGTGCGGGGGAGGGAGGCTTTACTTCCGAGGGTGGAGCGTGGGGGGGTAGGGAGGGGTGGGATGCGTATGATGGAAACCGTACAGTACGGGGGTGCAGATGGTACGTTATGGGCAGGGGAGATGGGGGAGGAACCAAGGTATCAAGGGTAGGGTATGGGGTAGGAGGAGGGGTGGGGAACAACTTGTGGGTGGGGTGGGGAACGGGGGGTGGGGAATCGGGGAGCGGATGACAAGCATGAGGATTACGTTGATGGAGTGCCGTCCCCAACGTGCGTTCTGGGTCGCGCTTTGTTGGTGGGGAAGATGACCGGCGTCTGGTCGAGCCTTTTCCGGGTGGGGGGGAAGTGTGATTATGTCGTCGGAGCGGGGGCCCGGTGTAGCCCGGTACGACGCTTCATGTAAGTGGGCGGAGATAGAGGGGATGGGGGAGGGGAGGGGGGAGGGTGTGGGGGCGGAGGGGGGGCGAGCGGGTACGGGCGGCCCAGGGGATGGGAGGGGGGGGGAGTAGTGGGGTTGGAATGGTAATAATAGGAAGAACCCCGCTTAGCCCTGGAAGTGGCATCGACTACGGGGGCTTCTCTCCCCCTCTCTTAGTTGGCCCCGCGCGGATCCGGCTCTTCTGCCTCACGTTGAGCATACCACTTTCTCAGCGTCTTTGCATCCGCTCCTTCCAGGGGAGTCGGTGATAGCCAACCACTTTGGGATCCCCTATGCATACGGAGGAAAAACAAACAAAGGCGCAAGCTCCGTCCCTAGTCACGTACCTGAGGTCAAAATAAGGTACAACATTGCTGATTTTTAAATAATTTACCTTATTTTTCTCATATTACTTGTCTAATAGCTTGGGTTTTGTTTGTGGTGTTGTTTTTGTTCATTCGGGCAACTTCTACCACTTGTGCTTGGCTTGTTTATAGTGGCTATCGGGGTTGGACTCTGTGGTGTGGCTTCGGTTTTTCGCTTATTCTTCGCCGCGGGGAGCCATTACAATTTCTTTGTCCCTCTTTCTCTCGTTTTCTCACTCTTGTACCTTCGGGTAGCGAAGGTGGCTCGGATGCGGGGGAGAAGGGGCCTGTATCGGGGGGGCGGCGTAGGGCCTCAGTTTGGCATGTCTCGATCAGTGTTGTTTGCTCTGTCGTGGGGTTTGTGCCGGATACGGTTTTATTAGTGCGTTATACTCATACTCATCTACGCTACTATACTATCATAATCTATGTAGAATATTATATATCATGCAACTACTCCCCATCCGTACACTCATTCATCACCGCACGCTCTCTCCTCCCTCTTCGCCCAGTCAGGGGGTCGCCGAATCTCAGCCCACTACCCCCTCGCTTCTCCTTCTGGCCATCCTGGGGTCCCTCGACCCATGCGGACTCCTTGCATCTCTGGCCGGCTAATTAAGGAGAGAGTCACAGGCCGTAGGGCGGGGGGGAGAAACTGAGCGGGTCCTTCCCCCTCGGGGTGGTTAGCGGAGTTCTTACGGTGGGTCTCCGAGATCGACCGGGGAATCCGGAGTATTGGTCACACGGTTCTCATTTCGCGAGATTCCGGGCTCCTGTCCTATCCCTAGTATTCATCCCTTCCTGCTATCATACTTATATAGCGGCAGTCTCATACTACTCTCATCCTTCTCTCTCCAGTATCTCCTTTTAGTTCCTTTATCGTTCCCTTCTCCTCCCCGTTCTTCATTTAACACATCATTGCGGGTCTTCATCTTTCCTTCTTCGGTCTCCTCCTCTCTCCCTCCTCCCAGGGACCCTCAAGTTCCTTCCGCGGCTCCTTAGCACGCTCGCTTCCTTTCTGCGGTAGCAGCGCCAGGGAAAGGTTGGCCCCGGTTCTGAGAGCTGCCCTGTCGTTCCTTCTCGTCACAATTCGGTCTCACATATCGTCAAGCTCTCGGTGCCCTTCTGCATTCCGCGTGCGGTCCTTGGATCGCTCGACCACGTCTCTCTCACTGGGTGCGTCATGATCCTCTGGTGCTGCTCGGGCGCGAGCCGGCGGGTCGGAATGCCCGTCCCCCGCTCTTCGAGTCCCTTGGTCCCGGGTCCGCTTCCGGCCTGTCTCTGCGTGCTCGTCCGTATACTGCCATCGCGGCCTCAGGGGGATCCACTGGCTAAGCTGGGTCGGGGGAAGTGGCAAGGGGGGGGTAAGGGGGGGGGTCCGCTCGCTGGCGGCGTCGAGGTGCGTAACGCTGATGGCAGTGGTCGGGTGTGACCTTCGGGTCTCCATTCTCAATCAGTTTCCTACCAATCTGCATGTCATACATACCCAGGATCTCAATCGGCTCAAAGGACAGCAGTTCTTAATTCATACCCTGTCCTCTCATCATGGGTGTTATTCTCAACAAAATACAAACGCGGAGGGGTAACACGTCGCGTGGGGTTCTCAACGTCGTAGACGTAAGGTACGGTGTTACAGGGTGTGTCCTTCTCGCTCTCATTACTCTATACCACACTCCATCATACATATCCACCTCACCTTCTCTCACTCACCCCCCTCGGGCGCCAACCACCCACTTGGTTTCCCCCTCCCTTTAGTCTTCCCTGATCCCTCGCGTCCTGCCCTTCCTTCACTTCTGTCTCCCTCTTCATTTGTTTATCTACTCTGTATGCTTTGTTTATTATGCTTTTGTAACTGTATGGTATGGAGCGTTCCCCCCCTCATTGTCAATTTTATGCTGCAAGTGTTTATGGTGCGATATCTGCGTGTGTGGTCTGTGTATCGGGTGCATGTATCTGCTCTGCGTGCTTGTCCGTGTATGGTGCATATATCTTCATGTGGTGTTACGCTGTATGGGTCATGGTTCTTGGCGTGCGTGTATCCCCTAGTCGGTATGTGGCAATATATCTCTGGCCGTGCGCGTGTGTCCTGCTGTAGTGGTGCATTTACTCTGGCGAGGTGGGCTGTGTATGAGTCATGTGATCTGGCGTGCGTGCTGGTCCTGTGTAATGGTGCATTGGGTAATCTGGGGCGCGTGGGTCTGTGTATGTGCATCGTCTTCTGCGTGCGTGTGATCTGGCTGTATTGTGTAGTCTGTACCTTGCTCGGTAGTATCTGTTGTAGGGAGCTCTGCTATGTGCGTGCGTGGTTATCTGTGTATGGTGCATGTACATCTGGCATGCGTGTGTACTGTGTAGGTGCATGTACTGGGCGTGCGTGTGCGTGTTGTAGTGCAGGTATCTGTGGGCGTGGTGTGTATGTCATTATCTGGCTTGTTGTGTGTCGTCACAGTACATTGTATCTGGCGTGCGTGTGTCTGTGCATGGTGTGCAGGTATTCTGCGTCGTGTGGTCTCGTGTGAATGTGCATGTATCTGGCGTGCGTGTGTCTGTGTATGGTGCATGTATCTGGCGTGTCGTGTGTCTGTGTATGGTGCATGTAAGCTGTGGCAGTGCGTGTGTCTGGGTGTATGTGCATGTCGCTTGGCGTATCGTGTGTCTGTGTATGGTTCATGTATACTGGGCGTGCGTGTGTCTGTTGTATGGTGCACCTGTATGGCGTGCGTGTGTCTGTGTTATGGTGCATGATACATGGCGTGCAGTGCTTGGTTGTGCTGCGTGCATGGCTGGATGGTGCATGTATCTGGCTTGCTGTGGTCTGGTGTACTGGTTGGCAATGGTATTGGCGTGCATGGTTCCCTGTGTAGGTGAAGTATTGCGTGCATGTTTGGTATGCTGCAGTCGCGGTATCTCTGGTTGCGGCGTGTCTGCTGCGTGTTCATGGTTGGAATGGCTGATCTGGCGTGCGTCGTGTCTGGGTATGGTGCATGTAACTGCGTGCGTGTGTCTGTGTAGGTGCTGTACTTGCGTGGCGTGCGTCGGTATGTTGCTGTAGACGTGGCTTGGTGGTGCAGGTCATGTATCTGGCGTGGCCGTTGTGTCTGTGATGGGTGCATGTTATCTTGGCGTGTGTGTGTCTGTGTATGGGGTGCATGTTATGCTGGGCGTGCGTGTGTCATGTTGTATGGTGCATGTACTGGCGTGTGCAATGTTTCTGTCTGTGATGGTGCATGTAGCTCGTGTAGTCCTGGGTGTCAATGTATCTGGCGTGTCGTAGTGGTGCTGTGTATGGTGCAACTGTATCTGGAGCTTAGTGCTGTCCGTTTGGTGCATAAACGCGTTTATGTGATGGTGCCTGTCTCTGCGTGCGTGTGTGCCCTGTGTAAGGTGGCATGTTCTGCTGATCGGTGCTGTGTCTGTCGTATGGCATTGTATTTGCATTCGTGCTGTGTTGGGTGCCACTGTATCTGGCGTGGCTTGTCTGTGTATGGTGGCATGTATCTGGCGTGGTGTGTCGTGTATGTTGCATGTAATCTGGGCGTGCGTGTGGTCTGTGTACTGTGTGCATTTTATCTGGGCGTGGCGTGTGTCGCGGATTGTGCTTCTGGGTGTGTATGTCTGAGTGCTGATGGTCGCCAATCTGTATCTGTGCGTGCGTGTTGTCTGATGTAGTGGCCATGGTATCGGCTGGTTTCATTGTTCTTCGTGCATGAGTGTCTGGTGTATCGGTGCTCTATCTTGCTAGTGTACGAATGTGTGGAACAGGTGTATTGAGTATCTGCGGCGTGCGGTTGTCGGTAGTTGTGGCGAATGTAATCTGCGTGTGCGGTGTGTCTTGTAGATGGTGCAATCTCAATCTGGCGTGTGTAGTTCTGGGTTGGTGCATGTATCTGGCGTGCTGGTTGTACTGTGTATGGTGCAATGTGTCTCTGGCGATTGCCGTGTGTCTTGTGTATGGCTGCATGTTCAGCTGGCGTTGCGTGTGTCTGTTGTAATGTGAATGTACTCAAGTGTCTGTTATGGTCATTCTGCGGGTTGTCGGTGTAATTAGTGCATGTATCTGGCGTGGGTCGTGTGTCGTGTATGGTGGCATAGTATCTGGCGTGGGTGTGTCTGTGATAACTGGTGCATTTATCTGGCGTTCTATCTGTCGGTGTATGGTGCATGTAATCTGGCGCGGTGTCCCTGTGATTTTGCATGTCAATCTTGCGTGCGTGTGTCCTGTTGTTATGGGGCATGTATCTTGGCGTGCATGTGTCGTGTATGGTGCATGGTATTGGCGTGCGTGTGTCTGTGTATGGTGCAATGTAATCTAGCGGTGCTTTGTCTGTGTATGGGGGGTGGGCAGTATCTGGCGGTGCGTGTGTCTGTTGTATGGTGCAATGTATCTGGCGGTCATGTTTCTCTGTGTATGGTTGGTCAATGTTATCTTGCGTGTGTGTGGTCTGTTTAGTGGTGCATGTAATCTGGGCGTGGTGTGGTGTCCTGTGTATGGTGCCATGTATCTGGATCTGTGCGTGTGTGTGTCTGTCTAATGGTGCAGTATCTGGCGTTGGCTGTTTCTGTGTATGGTGGCATGTATCTGGCGTGTGTGTGGTCTGTGTATGGTGCATGTATCTGGCGTGCGTGTGCTGTGTAGGGTGGGCATGTATCTCTGGGTGCGTGGTGTCCTGTGTATGGTGCATGTAATCTGGCGTGCGTGGTGTCTGTGTATGGTGCAGTATCGGTTCTGGCGGTCGTGTGTCTGTG
>WSYH01000311.1:55312-88787 GCA_036426205.1 Ascaphus truei
GCTGTATTGTGTGTCCTGTACCTGGCGTGGCGGGTAGTATCTGTTGTAGGAGCTCATGCGTATCGGCGTGCGTGTATCTGTTTTCTGGTGCATGTACATCGTGGCAGTGCGTGTTGTAACTCGGTGTCATGGTGCATGTATCTGGTCGGCGTCGTGTGCGTGCTTTGTCGGTGTCAGTATACCAGGTGTGCGTGGTGTGTATGTGCATGTATCTGGCGTGTTGTGTGTCAGTGTATACCCGGGTGGCCTGTAGCTGGGCGTGCGTGTGTCCCTGTTGCATGCGATGCATGTTATCTGCGTGGAATGTGATTCTGTACTGTTATGGTGCATGTATCTGAGCGTGCGTGTGTCCCCTAGGTGTATGTAGGCGTGCAGTGTCTGTGATGGCGATGCGTGGCTGGCTGCGTGTGTACTGTAGGTGCCTGTACTCTGCGTGCGTGTTGTCTTACATGTGCATGTGTGTATGGGTGCATTTGCGTCGTTGTTGTTGTGTGGGCCTGTTGCTGCGTGTGTCTGTGTATGGTGCATGTATCTGGCGTTTAAGAGTGTATCTGTGTTGTTATACGCTGTTATCTGGCGTGCGTGTGTGTCTGTGTATGGTGCATTGCTGTATCTGGGGCGTGCGTGTGTCTGTTATATGGTGCTTTATCTGGCATGCGTGTGCGTGTGTATGGGTTCAACTGTATACTGTGCGTGCATGTGTCTTGTGTATGGTGCATTTACTCGGCGTGTGTGGTCTGTGTATGGTGCAGTGGCTAGTTTTCTGTGTTTCATGTTGCTTGCGTGGTCTTGTAATGGTGGCAAATGGCGTCGTGTATCTGGGGTGGCTGTTCTGCTGCGTGCTGTGTATGGTGCATGTATCCTGGCGTGCGTGTTCCTGTGTATGGGCTGTACCTGGCGTGCGGTGTTCATCTGTGTATGGTGCATGGTATCTGGCGGCGTGGTGTCGTGTATGGTGCAATGGTATGCTGCGTGTGGTGTGTCCTGTGTAGGTGCTGTATTGGCGTGCTGTGTGTCTGTGTAATGGTGCATAGTGATCTGGCGTGGATGTGGTCGGTGGCATGTGGCATGTAATCTGGCGGTGTCCGTATTTGCATGTCTGCGTGCAGGTGTCTGTTATGCATGTATGCATCGTGTAGCATGGATTGGCGTGCGTGTGTCTGTGTATGGTGCATATTAATGCTGGCGGTGCGTTTGTATGTTGTATGGTGTGGCAGTATCTGGCGGTGCGTTGTGTCTGTGTTGGTATGGTCGGTAGGGGCAATGTAATTCTGGCGTGTATGGTCTTGTGTATGGTGTCATGTTATCTGCTGTGTGTGTCTGTTTAGTGGTGCATGTAAATCTGGCGTGGTGTGTTGTCCTGTGATGGTGCCCATGTATCTGCGGTGTCGTGTGTGCCCTGTGTATGGTGGCATGTATCTGCTGATCGGCGTGGTGTGTCTGTGTATGGTGCATGTATCTGCTGGTGACATGTCGGTGTGCGTGTGTTGGAGTGCATGTAATCTGGCGTGGCATTGTCTGGGTGTATGGTGGCATGTATTCTGGCGTGTGTGTGTCGTGTATGGTGCATGTATCTGCGGTGCGTGTGGTCTGTGTACTCTTGTGCAGGTGTGTGTATCCTTGGGCCGTTTGGCCGTTGTGTCCGCATGAGATATTGTGCATTATGCTAGGCGGTGGTGTATAGTCTGAGTGGGCATATGGGTGCGGGCCAAACTGTATTCTAGTGCGTGCAGTAGTTGGTCTGAGTGCTACGGGTGGAGCCATGGTATCTGGGCGTGGCGTGTTCATTGTGTATGTGTATATGCATAGTATCTGGTGTTCAGGTGTCTGAGCGTAGTGTCCTAAGTGTAACAATGGCTGGAACAGGGTTTGGCCTAATCTGCGCGCGTGCGGGTGTCGGTAGTATGGTGCGAATGTATCTGGTGTGTGGTGTGTCTGTGGATGGTGCAATGCTCAATCTGGCGTGTGTGTGTCTGTGGTTGGTGCATGTAATCTGGCGTGTGGTGTGTACTGTGTATGGTGCAATGGTCTCTGGCGATTCGCCGTGCTGTCTTGGTGAAATATGGCTTGCACTTTATGCTGGCGTTGCGCCTGGTGTCTGTTGTACTAGTGTGGCAATGTATCGGTGGCGAGGCAGGTGTCTGTGTAGTGGTGCATGTATCTGGCCGTGCGTTGTCTGGGAATTTATGGTGCATGTTATCTGGCGTGCGTGTGTCGTGTAATGGTGGCATAGTATCTGGCGTGGGTGTGTCTGTGTCTGTGCATTTTATCTGGCGTTCTCATCATGTCGGTGTATGGTTATTGTGGTTGCTGATCAATCTCTGTGCGTTGAGGTGTGTCTGGTATGGTGGCATGACTAATCTCTGTGGGGCGTGTGGTGGTTTCTGTTTATGGTGGAGCGATCGTGGGTATCTATATGATGCGTGTGGTGTGTCATGAGTGTGTAGACATGGTGGTCAATGTAGTCTAGGGAGAGGCGTGCATGATTCCTGTGAGTCTGGGCGGTGCAATGTTATCTGGTAAGGAACACTTGTAAGAAATAGAAGTGGTGTGTCTGTGTATGGTGCATGTATCTGGCGTGCGTGTGTCTGTGTATGGTGCATGTATCTGGCGTGCGTGTGTCTGTGTATGGTGCATGTATCTGGCGTGCGTGTGTCTGTGTATGGTGTGTGTTGGGTACATGTAGCGCACGTCTGTGTATGGGGGTGTGGGCCACCCGATTCTTGGGCCGTTGGTTGGGCTTGGCCACGAGGTAATCATTTGTCAGGCCTTACACTAGGGTCCAGCAAGCTATTTAGTGTATCTGGTTCTCAGGGAGGCCCTATTTAAGAATAACAAAGTAATAGTTTAATTATTTACCCAGGACTATCTTTGAAACCGTATAACATAATCGTTCTAAAGAGAGTAATTCCTTATCAACATGTTTCTGTGAATAACAGTTTTATCTACTGAAAAGAATATACTGTAACCGAAATCAAATTGTTCCTGTGCTATCAGCTTTCTATTTAATAAACCTGTGTTCCACGTTAATTCAGAGCAAGACCATTCTCCTACGTACAGACAACTTTCTGATAGAGGATTACAGAGCTGCCAGGTAAGGTCTGGGTTTAATTCCATTGCGTTAACGTTATCTTGATTAAGCATGTTGTCTAACAAATGAGGGAAGAGATCAGGTGAACGTGTCAGCTTGTGGAGGTGAGATTTAGAAACTGCATCATCTTACTGAAGTACAATACAAAGGTTTGCTAGAGAATTAACTTTCTAACGTGATACTAGTCACAAAATGTATTATATTTATCCAAATGTAGCATGTTTACTATTTTCATATTAGAAAACAGTATTCCTTTGGTTATACTATCCGTGTGCGTGTGCGTGTGCGTGTGCGTGCGCGTGCGCGTGCGCGTGCGCGTGCGTGTGCGTACGTGAGTACGTGCGTACGTGCGTCTGTTCAGCTCTTAGAAGGAAAAAAGACAATAAAATCAGCTGCGTAAGACTAAGCAGTAGCCCCAAATAACATAAGAATACCTGCTAATTACACATACTGTGCGCTGGGTGTAAGCTATGGGCCGGGAAGCATCTAGTGCCGCACAATCAATTCACGTTGATCAGCTCAACGTTATATAACATTTACAGGCAATTTTGTGAACCAAGGTCTATAAATCACACAGTTATGGGGGAGATTGGATAGAAAATATGGGATACAGTAGTTATTCAAACATTTTAGTAACACAGATAATTGGAAGGCGGGCTCAGTTTGTAAAGTGTCTGACACCGAAAACAATGACACCAGCTTTGTGAGGCAATCCAAGCGTTTCATTTTTTTAAGACAGAATTGAAGCAGGGGGTCTCCGGAGCTGAACCCCATTAATTTAAGCTCTGGGAACCCCCTGCTTCCGGAGATACTTACCTCCATAGTGGGTGCCAGTAGCCATTCCAGGGTTCACTATATGGCTGCGTTTCAAGGTCCCAGGCACCGTGGGCCAATAGGAAGCTGTGACATCACTCGGTGTGGCTGCCTATTGGCCCATGTGACGAGGAAACTGAAAACTGCAGAGAACTGGCGAAAATACTTTGAAGGTAAGTGTCACTGGAACCAGTGCTGAACGAGTGAGATTCAGGCCAGGAGAACCCTCACTTCAAACTTGTATTAAAAAAAATAAAACCAGCCGGGATTTCTCCTGTAAAACACGATGCGGTGACGCCGGCAGCAGCTCCTTGTGACCGTGGGGAAGTCACGTTACTTCCCTGTGCCTCAGGCGCTGACATTAGATTGGACAAAGGTATATATTTGTGTTAGTAAACCTAACCGCTATATTTTAATTTCTCCATACTACAGTATTCTGCATTTCCCGTCATTCTCATTTACGATACAGTAATATAGAGTACTTAAGGCTGAAAACCAAGCAGTATCCTTTGTGTGTGTGTTTTTTTTAAAGTTCTGCACCATGAGAAAATACTTGTAGCATTTAAAAAAAAACTCTGAATGACAGTTTTAATGTATTATAATGGAACAAGCATTTTTTGTTTCTATAGCAACAATTTACAAAGTCACATCCCCTTCCTCTTCTGAAACAGGCTCTAGTACACCCCTTTTTTGCGCCCCGCCCTCTCTCTAGCAGTGCACCAAATGTATCTAGTGACTGTCTGGTCACATGATCTTCACCACAGAACTTTGCATCTTGGGTCCTCTTCTGCTGCACTAACAGCCATTTAGTGAACCCCTGAGTCGAATCCTCACCGATTGATCACAGGAGAACAGATCGATCGGCAACTTAGCTATTTACTTATCATTGTGCTTAGCATACTTAGCTACTTAGCATTGATGCATGTATTAAAGGGGAAAAAATAATAATAATAAAACGGCAGCTTGGAGTGCAGCTTTAATATCACTCTTAAAAAAAGAAACCTCATGAAAAGAATACGTGCGGTGTCAGTGTGAACCTTGTATCGATCAGAAGAGCTGGCCCATTAACTGATGTCACAGAATGTCCAAGTAACAGGAAAAGGCAAAGCAGTAACCGTTGAGAGGATGGAATAGCAAATGCATGGACAATATAGGATTGATCATTTATGTAATATAATACCCTATGTGTATGCCAAGAAAATCATCGAAGGAAAAACAATACTATACACTAAACTTACATTTATATTTGCCTTTGTATGTGTAGACATGGCTGGTCCAGACTATACTTTCTGCCTCCTTTGGGCCTTCTCTGTGTCTCTTCCCATCGGGGAAGAGTGAGTGTGTACCTTCCCCCTGCCTCTGCGCGTGGGGTCAGAGTGCGTTGTAACCTTCCGCCCTGCCTCCTGCCGCGTGGGGTCAGAGTAGTGGGTACCTGTCTCCCTCCCCCTGCACTCTTCGTCGTGGGGATAAGTGAGTGTGTACCTTCCCCCTGCCTCTGCGCGTGGGGTCAGAGTGAGTGTGTACCTTCCCCCTGCCTCTGCGCGTGGGGTCAGAGTGAGTGTGTACCTTCCCCCTGCCTCTGCGCGTGGGGTCAGAGTGAGTGTGTACCTTCCCCCTGCCTCTGCGCGTGGGGTCAGAGTGTGTGTGTACCTTCCCCCTGCCTCTGCGCGTGGGGTCAGAGTGTAAGAGTGCGTCATTCATAACAGTTGCAGGCGGCGCAGTGTTCGGCAGCAGCAGGAGCAAGACCCCGGCACACCTCCAGTAAAGGACTCTAGGATCCAGGAGAGTGTGGGAGTGTTTGAGAAAGGAGTCAGACACCAGCGGAGGAAAAGCTGTTCCTAAGTCTGCCATTCACTGTGATTTTTCTCACAGCTTCTTGTGAGTAGGATTCCAGTTTTACAGCAACCGGACCAGTTGCCTGTTTATTGTTTTTATTTGTCAATTATGTGTTTTATTTTGTATTAAATTAGCTCTTCTTTTTCAGCCTTGCTTTTTATTATCTATTGTTGTAAGTGGTGTTTGTCCTGTGTTTGTGTTACATGTCTGTTTGATCTACGGTATTACACTATTATCTATTTTCTTTATTCCACATATCACGAGTAGTGGACTCATCCAAGTTTGGAACCACAGAAGTTCAAGTGCATCTTTGAAGTGGTTACTTCACTTGGACTTTAATCAGACTGATTCTGGACACATTTTTTAGGCGTCGGTTTGTATTGCTTTTGTTCTATTCTTGTTTAACTTAGTTTTGGGTCAATTATTCCTGGCAGCCTTGCCCAGTAATTGCTGGGTATATTTGAGTGTTGATTATTAGTTTTCACTTTATATATACATTTATATTGTTTCGCTTTTAGCGCTATTTGCACCATTCTTTTTCTTTATATGAGATCAAAGACTACATTAATTGTTTGAGTGTATATGTCGTTTATCTCATCACATGTCAGTGCGGTCTACAATATGTAGGCCGCACTTTGAGATCTGTAAGCACGAGATTTCTCGAACACCGTAGAAATATAAAACGTGGTCTTCAGTCACATAGCTTATCTCGTCATTATGATTCTATACATGATAAAGATCCATGCTGCTTGTCCATCATTGGAATCGAGTTCATCTCATCTTCCCTATCGGAGGGTGATAGGTTCAAAAAATTGTGTGTCAGAGAGACATACTGGATATATGTACTCGGTACATTATATCCAGATGATCTCAATGACAAAATTGATATTAGTACAGTAGTCTAATGGTTTGTTTTGGGCATGTTTGTCGGTGTTGTGAGTCCTCGCGGAGATCTGGTTTGAGCGATTTACTTCATTCTCTTCGTGGGGGCTCAGGCCCGCCACACTTGTTTGAACGAATCTAATCATTTTTCATTATCTTTGATTGATATTTTCTTAATATAAATATACACTTTCACTTACTTATTATAATATACAATTTTTATTTAGGTGTTATCTGCTTCGCTTGTGTGGCCACCATCGATCTTGACAGCTTTGTGTATCTTCTCCCTCCTTTTTTAGTTAATTATCATATTTCTAGTATTATTTGTACCATGATCAATTACCAATACTATTTTGGCACCATTTTTTCCCTCTCCTTTTCCTTCCCCCCCCCTTTATCCTTCTTCCCCACTTTCCCCCCCTTCCCCCTCCCTCCCGTTAACCCCCCCTTTCCCCATCTCATCATTATACTTTTTAACCCATTTATTCATAGAGCATTATTCCTACTTAGTTGCTCCCTCTGAATCTCTTTTTCGGACACATCTCTGTTTATATTCATTTACGTTTAATATTTACATTTAGGAATCTGCTTGTTATTTAGCAAAGAATCAATATTTATTATACATGTATTTTATTTCTTTATTATATTTTTTTTCTTTGGTTATCCTTGAGGTTTAAATATATGATTGTATATTTATATATTTATATATCCATGTATTTATTTTTTGTATGGTCATGTATTATAGTGTTATTTTCTTTTTTGATATGCTTTGTATATTTAATTCAGCATTTATAATGGTTAATTTAGTTCTCACCTTCTCATCTGATATGTATTTCATTGATTAGCTTTTCTGTTGTTCTATTGGTCAATTTGACTATAAATATATTATTCATACCTATGCTTTTTCCCGCTGAAGAAGTCTTTATAAGACGAAACGCGTAGGGAGTGCTTTGTGATACAATATTATCCAGTTTTATTCATTGTATGCCACTTCACCTTCGGGACAATACAATTTTTTGGTATTCATTATCTTGCGGAGAACTTCGCAGTGTATCTGGAGGAGCCCAGTGACATCACCAAACCTCGCGAGATCGCTACCAGAGGCTTACTACTGTGACGAAGGGCTTGGACTAGAGAGACATCTCCTGCCTGCTCCGGTACACGGAGTGACATCGCAGTGCTGCTGGTTTCTTTCCACACTAGATGGTTGTATTGGAGCTGCTGATATCCTGTTTCCTGGCTGGCGATTGAGTATAACTCATGAATGCTTTATTACCCGTTATGTTTGTGAGTGTGCATTTTTACCTATCCTACTCCATATAAATTTTGTAAACTTTATTACGCTATGAGTGCGCCTGTTTTTTGTTTGTTTTTTCTGTAGATATCTTGGAGGGGGTGGTGTCCCCCTGCATTCAGGCTGCAAAGACTCATTTGGACAGCGTGTGGAGTTGGACTCTGATCTGTATTGTATTTTTATATATATGGACAATATTCACATATATATTTTTTTATATATATTTTTTTTATTTTTATTTTTTAGCATAGATTATCATTTAAATTTAGCATATTTGTGTTATAATAGATTTAGGTGGCGCCATATCTTTTTCTTTTCCTTCTTTCTATCTATATATATATATATATATATATATATATATATATATATATATCGTATGTATATTTGGTGTGTTTATTATGCTTTTGTATGTGTATGGTGCTTTCTCATTGTATAGTATATGGTATTCATCTGTGGTGGGTGTATCTGTTGTGTGTCTGTGTATGGTGCATATACTGTATCTGGTGTGCATGTGTCTGTGTATGGTGCATATATCTGGTGTGCGTGTTTATTATGCTTTTGTATGTGTATGGTGCTTTCTCATTGTATTTTATATGGCATGCATGTGTGTATGGTGCGTGTATCTGGTGTGTCTGTGTATGGTGAATTGTAAGGGAGTCCAGGGGTTGAATTCCCTTTAGAGGGCTGGAAACTGCACTGGTGTCGGGTTACCTACCTGAACTGGGAGGTGGGGGTAATTAAACTCCTGATTGAACAGGTATAAAAGGCAGGAAATGAGAACCTGTCACTGTCCCTGTTTGAAGTCTGTGAGAGGATCACACATCACAGAGCGCCCGCCCGCCGGGATCCAGGCTGATTGATCAGAAGATTTTGCCTGGCAACCGTGAGGAACCCACAGCAAAAGGGCAAAAGGACTTATTGGGAGCAGCAAGACTTCAAAGACTGCAGCTGGAGAAATCGGAGACGCCGGACCAGCATCAATTTTCAGATAAGACTTTCTATATTGTTCCCTGTATTGCTATTATTGTGGTCATAAGTTTTGGACTGGTAACTGGCTTACCCAGGCAGTCAGATAGAAAGGGCCATTGTTATGTTTAGTTAGTCTCCTGAAAGGAGTAGGAGTTGGTTTTATGATTTTGTGTTTTGTCTTAAAGGGGCAGTAGCCCTACTGTTTGGTTGCTGTTTTGTGGAATAAAATCACTCAAGTTTGGCTTACCATAAAAATTGAATGTGTGGAATCTGATCTGCCTCACCTACAGGCCGCTCCGTCACATGCATATATCTGGTGAGCGTTTTTATTATGCTTTTCTATGTGTATGGCGCTTTCTAATTGTATAGTATATGGCATGTATAGTCTATGGCATGTATAGTCTATGGCATGCATGTGTATCTGTGTATGGTGTGTGTTGGGTACATGTAGCGCCCGTCTGTGTATGGGGGTGTGGGCCATCTGATTCTTGGGCCAGTAGGTTGGGCTAGCCCCTGGGCTAAAACTTGCCAGCCAGCCCCTGCCTATACTGTACTGTATGTGTATTAGGGTGTGTACAGTGTGTAATGAAAGTATATTAAACCTGCATGTGTTTTCTTTGTAATCTCTCTGCAGAAGTCACCAAATGATGGAAATATTCCACATTGAACATTATTTTAGAGGAACATTTCTTCTTTCAGTTGGGACTGTATGTATATTCTGTTCTATGATGTTTATTTTCTGTATTGTTACATTCATGCTGAATACAGTGACTATTTAATGACATTATCAGATTTCTTGAAATGCCATTAAAATTTTGCAAATGATAACACACTCTATATCCCCTTAAGCAGAAAATACTGCAATGCTGGCTTAAAAAAGACAAATCGTCTCTACTGTGAACACAAACTACAGAAATTAACCCTTATGTTGTGCTACTAGCATGTAAGGGGTCAACTAACATGGGGGAAATGACACTTGTAAAGATGAATCAGCTACTACAACACTTCAACAAACCTGTGTTACAGCCACAGGATGATCTAATGTGCAGATCATGTTCCTGCAGCAAGAACAGCCTGTACCACTGCAGTTATGGGGGGGGGGGGGGGTAGGGACACTACCCTAGCATCACATTATGAGGTCATGCATTCTATTATTTAGGTGAATTTGATAAAATGATGACCTAATATAAACATTAAACAGGGACATGTCCCACAGATACCTAGAGAATGCTAAATGAGACTTTGCCACCTGTAAGCACGCCCCCCTTCCATGTTACCCCGTCTGCAGTGGTCTGGCCCTCAGCAGTAAGGTCTCCTTATAAATAGATGGCGGAATCCCCGGGGAACAGGCACAGGCTAAAAATAGCAGCAAGGCTGAGAGAGCCTGCTCTCCGGTGACGTCACTCCCTGCAGAGGAGAGGGGTTTCCCTGGAAGATGGATGTCTTCCCAGACCAATGAGTCATCCCTCTGCTGCATTAACTCTTCTCACTGCAGCTGCCAGTGTTCAGCTAGACACAGGGAAAGCAGAACATGTGCCACGTCCTTACAGGGCCACATCACAAACATACAGGTTACAGACACAGGGAAAGCAGAACATGTGCCACGTCCTTACAGTGCTACATCACAAACATACAGGTTACAGACACAGGGAAAGCAGAACATGTGCCGTATCCTTACAGGGCCACATCACAAACATACAGGTTACAGACACAGGGAAAGCAGAACATGTGCCACATCCTTACAGTGCTACATCACAAACATACAGGTTACAGACACAGGGAAAGCAGAACATGTGCCACATCCTTACAGGGCTACATCACAAACATACAGGTTACAGACACAGGGAAAGCAGAACATGTGCCACGTCCTTACAGGGCTACATCACAAACACACAGGTTACAGACACAGGGAAAGCAGAACATGTGCCACGTCCTTACAGTGCCACATCACAAACATACAGGTTACAGACACGGGAAAGCAGAACATGTGCCACGTCCTTACAGTGCTACATCACAAACATACAGGTTACAGACACAGGGAAAAGCGAACATGTGCCCTCCTTACAGTGGCACATCACAAACTAAGGATTACAGGACACAGGGAAAGCAGAACAGTTGCCACGTCCTTACAGTGTACATCACAAACATACAGGTTACAGACACAGGGAAGCAAGAACCTGTGCCACGTCTTTACCACAGTGGCTACATCACAAACATACAGGTTACAGACACAGGGAACAAGCGAACATGTGCCGCGTCCTACAGGGCTACATCACAAAATACAGGTTACAGACACAGGGAAAGAGAAACGTGTGACGTCCTTACAGGGCTACATCACAAACACCGGTTACAGACCACAGGGAAAGCAGAACATGTGCCGACTTCCTTACCGGGCTACATAACAAAACTACAGTTACAGACACAGGGGAAGCAGAAAATGTGCCACGTCCTTACAGGCTACATCACAAAATACAGGTTACAGGACACAGGGAAAGCAGAACATGTGCCACGTCCTTACAGTGCACATCACAAACATACAGGTTACAGACACAGGGAAAGCAGAACATGTGCCACGTCCTTACAGTGCTACATCACAAACATACAGGTTACAGACACAGGGCAGGAAAGCCGAACATGTGCCACGTCCTTAACAGGGCTACATCACAAAACATACAGGTTACAGACACAGGGAAAGCAGAACATGTGCACGTTCTTACAGGGACATCACAAACAACAGGTTACAGACACAGGGAACAGCAGAACATGTGGCCCGTCCTTACAGTGCTACATCACAAACTACAGGTTACAGACACAGGGAAAGCAGAACATGTGCCCACGTCCTACAGGCTACATCACCAAACATACAGTTACAGACACAGGGAACAGCAGAACAGTGCCACGTCCTTACAGGTGCTACATCACAAACATACAGGTTACAGACACAGGGAAAGCAGAACATGTGCCGAGTCCTTTACAGGGCTACATCACAAACATAGGTTACAGACACAGGGAAAGCAGAACATGTGCCGTCCTTACAGGGCTACATCACCAACATACAGGTTACAGACCACAGGGGAAAGCAGAAATGTGCCACGTCCTACAGGCTACCTCACACAAACATAACAGGTTACAGACACAGGGAAAGCAGAACATGTGCCGCGTCCTACAGGGCTACATCCACAAACATCAGGTACAGAACAGGGAAAGCAGAACATGTGCCACGTCCTTACAGGGCTACATCACCAACATACAGGTTACAGACACAGGGAAGCAGAACATGTGGCCACGTCCTACAGGGCTACATCACAAACATATACAGTTACAGACCAGGGAAAGCAGAACATGTGCCACTCTTACAGGGCTACACACAAACATACGGTTACAGACACAGGAAAGCAGAAAATGTGCCACGTCCTTACAGGGACATCACAAACATACAGGTTACAGACACAGGGAAAGCAGAACATGTGCCACGTCCTTACAGGGCTACATCACAAACATAAAGGTTACAGACACAGAGGAAAGCAGAACATGTGCCACGTCCTTAAAGGGCCACATCAACAACATACAGGTTACAGACACAGGGAAAGCAGAACATGTGCCAGCGTCCTTACAGGGCTACATCACAAAAATACAGGTTCAGACCAACGGGAAAGCAGAAACATGGCACGTCCACAGGGCTACATAACAAACATACGGTTACAGACACAGGGAAAGCAGAACATGTGCCCGTCCTTACGGTGCTACATCACAAAAATAGGTTACAGACACAGGGAAAGCAGAACATGGGCACGTCCTTACAGGGCTACATCACAAACATACAGTTCAGACACAGGGAAAGCAGAAACATGTGCCACGTCCTTACAGGGCTACATCACAAACATACAGGTTACAGACACAGGGAAAGCAGAACATGTGCCACGTCCTTACAGGGCACATCACAAAACATACAGTTACAGACACAGGGAAAGCAGAACATGTGGCCGTCCTTACAGGGCTATCACAAACATACATGTACCAGACACAGAGCAGAACATGTGCCACGTCCTTACAGGGCTACATCACAAACATACAGGTTACAGACACAGGGAAAGAGAGAACATGTGCCACGTCCTTAGGGCTACATCACAAACATACAGGTTACAGACACAGGGAAAGCAGAACATGTGCCACGTCCTTACAGTGCTACTCACAAACATACAGGTTACAGAACACATGGAGAGAAACAAAGATACATGTGCCACGTCCTTACAGTGCTACATCACAAACATACAGGTACAGCACAGGGAAAGCAGAACATTGTGCCGTCCTACAGGGCACATCACAAAATACAGGTTACAGACACAGAGGAAAGCAGAACATGTGCGCGTCCTTACAGGGCTACATCACAAACATAGGTTACAGACACAGGGAAGCAGACATGTGCCACGTCCTTACAGGATACATCACAAACATACAGGTTACAGACACAGAAGGAAAGCAGAACATGTGCCGCGCTTAAGGCTACATCACAAACATACAGGTTACAGCAACAGGGAAAGCCGAAACTGTGCCCGTCTTACAGGGCTACATCACAAACATACAGGTTACAGACACAGGGACAGGCAGCATGTGCCACGTCCTTACAGTGCTACATCACAAAACTACAGGTTACAGACACAGGGAAAGCAGAACATGTGCCCGTTTACAGTGCTACATCACAAAACTACAGGTTACAGACACAGGGAAAGCAGAACATGTGCCCGTCCTTACAGGCTACATACAAACATACAGGTTACAGACAACAGGAAAGCAGAACATGTGCCACGTCCTTACAGGGCTACAACAAAACATTAGGTTACAGACACAGGGAAAGCAGACATTGCCACGTCTTACGGCTAATCACAAACATACAGGTTACAGCCACAGGGGAAGCAGAACATGTGCCACGTCCTAAGGCTACACACAAACATACAGGTTACAGAACAGGAAAGCAGAACAGTGCCAGTCCTTACAGCTACACGACAAACATACAGGTTACAGACACAGGAAAGCAGAACATGTGCCACGTCTTACAGGCTACATCACCAAACATACAGGGTACAGACACAGGGAAAGCAGAACATGTGCCCACGTCCTTACAGGGTACATCACAAACATACCGGTTACAGACACAGGGAAAGCAGAACATTGCGCCGCACAGGGCACATCACAAACATAAGGTTACAGACACAGGGAAAGCAGAACATGTGCGCGTCCTTACAGGCTACATCACAATACAGGTACAGAACGGGAAAGCAGAACAGTGCCACGTCATACAGGGCACATCACAAACATACAGGTTACAGAACAGGGAAACAGCAGAACATGTGCCACTCCTTACAGTGCTACATCACAAAACATATACAGGTTACCAGACACAGCGGAGAAAGCAGAACATGTGCCACGTCCTTACAGGCTAATCACAAACATACAGGTTACAGACACAGGGAAAGCAGAACAGGTGCCCGTCCTTAAGTGCTCCTCACAAACATACAGGTTACAGAACCGGGAAAGCAGAACATGGTGCCACGTCCTTACAAGGGCTACATCACAAACTAAGGTACAGACACAGGGAAAGCAGAAACATGTGCCCGTCCTTACAGTGCTACATCACAACATACAGGTTACAGACACAGGGAAAGCAGAACATGTGCCAGTCCTACAGTGTACACTTCACAAACATACAGGTTAAGACACAGGAAGCAAGAACATGTGCCCGTCTACAGGGTACATCACAAAAATACGGTTACAGAGAACAGGGAAAGCAGAACATGTGCCCACGTCCTTACAGGCTACATCAAAACATACAGGTCACGACACAGGGAAAGCAGAACATTGTGCCACGTCCTTCAGGCGACACACCAAACATACAGGTACAGACAACAGGGAAAGCAGAACATGTGCCACGTCCTTACAGGGCTACATCACAAACATACAGGTTACAGACACAGGGAAAGCAGAACATGTGCCACGTCCTACAGGGCCACATCACAAACATACAGTTACAGACACAGGGAAAGCAGACATGTGCAACGTCCTTACAGGGACATCACAAACATACAGGTTACAGACACAGGGAAAGCGCAGAACAGTGCCCGTCCTTACAGGGCTACATCACAAACATACAGGTTACAGACACAGGGAAAGCAGAACATGTGCCAATCCTTACAGGCACATCACAAAAAAACAAGGTACAGACAAGGAAAGCAGAACAGTGCCACGTCCTTACGGCTACATCACAATAAATACGGTTACAGACACAGGGAAAGCAGAACATGTGCCACCGTCCTTACGTGTACATCACAAACATACAGGTTACAGACACAGGAAAGCAGAACATGTGCCACGTCCTTACAGGCTACATCACAAACACAGGTTACAGACACAGGGAAAGCGAGCAACAGTGCCACGTCCCTACCGTGCTACATCACAAACATACAAGGTTACAGACAAGGGAAAGCAGAAAATGTGGCCATCTTACAGGGCTACATCACAAACATACAGGTATAAGACACACGGAAAGCAGAAAAAGTGCAGTCCTTAGTGCTACATCACAAACATACGGTTACAGACAAGGGAAAGCAGAACATGTGCCGCGTCCTTACAGTGTACATCACCAAACATACAGGTTACAGACAAGGAAAGCAAGAATGTGCCACGTCCTCTACAGGGCTACATCACAAACATACAAGTTACAGACAAGGGAAAGCAGAACATGTGCCACGTCGTTTACCAGTGATACATCACAAACATACAGGTTACAGACACAGGGAAAGCAGAACATGTGCCACGTCCTTACAGTGCTACATCACAAACATACAGGTTACAGACACAGGGAAAGCAGAACATGTGCCACGTCCTTACAGTGCCACATCACAAACATACAGGTTACATGAGGTTTATGGAAAGGCCACATGGCAAGGTGTGTATTTTATAATACACTGAGTACAAAGGGTTTCACCGTTAACGTGTTACTATAATACATCTGTTTACATTGCAATGTTGCAAATAGCGTTAAAATATCCTATAATATGCACTACAAAGACTTTTAATGGGGTACTTAATCGTTTTCTTTAGGACTGCGTAAATGGCCGTTTTGAATTGTATGGGTGGGATCATTTATCATTACAGTTTGCTCCTGCATTGCTGAATAAGTAAATGTATTTCCGAAGTTTAAAGTTCCCTACTTTACATTGCAGGGATCAGCATTTCAAAGACAAGAGTGTGGTATAGTGAGCCCTGGTCACCGCAATAGCCCCAGGCCTCAATCCTACAGGCTCATTGTTCTTCCATAATTACAATAAATAACTAACTTCACAGGTGCTAGAGCAGGGGGCTCAACTCCAATCCTCGGGACCCCCCAACTGTCCTCAGGACCCCGTAACAGGTCATGTTTTAAGGATATTTCAGCTTCACCACAGGTGGTGCAGTCTTCAACTGAGCCACCTGTGCTGAAGCAGGAGAATCGTAAAGCTCTAACCTGCTGGGGGTCTGCGGACTGGAGTTGAAGACCCCTGTACTGGAGGGTAGGAAATTTGATTACTTCCACTAGTCGAGTGTGACGGTGTCGGGGTACCCAGGCCAGTAAATAAAGGTATTATGCCCGGCTGGGTGCTCCTGAGCCTTATTGGGGAAATGTAGATTGTCAGCTCTGCGACCCAGTCATGGCAGTAACACTGTGATTGTAATAGAAATCTCTGTGTGTCTCCCACCAGGTATGAGGTGGCGAGAATAATGTATTTCTTACCATGAAATGTGTTACTGTAGCAGTTTTTCCCTGTAACTGCGCAAAGGAAAAATGGTTTTAAAACCCATGAGCCCACAGCACAGCGCTCGGCTGTTAGCTAACTTCTGCTAGGAAGGTCCTAGCGCACTGAGATTTGCTGTGGGCGCTGATTGGGTAAAATCATGAAAAGGTTTATAACGCAATATGTAACGCAGACTTCTAAGACCCCCCCCTTCCCGTTGGCTTGGTTCCCCTGGGTCTGAAAAAGTCTGTAGTTTAAAAGATTTAGCCGACCAAAGTGTGAAGTGGGAGGGGAAATGCAAGTATCCCCATTTTAGTAAATGTCCGGGCAAATGGCCCAGATGTGCGGCCAGCTCAGGCAAAATGCCACCAGGTAAGGGGGCTTGGTCGGGTATACTAAGTGGCAAAGGTGCGAGGTTTGCGCATGCCCGTAGCAAACTAAGAAGCCCTCTGCCTGGTTTTGCCAAGTATGGGCAACTCCGGGATAGGTGGGAATATTATTCCCACAAACGAGATTGGCTGCAGAGGGTAGAGACAGGGATTGTTACTGCAGCCGATCAGGAGGCAGATTCATCTAACCTGGATTTTAAACTTTGCTACATCGTAACCCAAGTCAAGAACTAAGGAATTCAGAACCAATTCTACGGCGGTAGAACAAAGTAAGCAGCTGCGGAGGAGAAACAGTGGTTGCGAGAAGCGCCACTATCCAAAGGCTGTTTTCGGCTCTGTTTGCGCACAACTCCCACTCCTGGGAAATTGTGCCTAGAGACACTATTTCTAAAGATTTCGTTCCGGGAACAGAAGATTTCGTTATACCCCATCCCAGTAAGTGTATTTCAAGTGTTTTTTTTTAAAACTAATTTGTGTGTGTTCATTCTGTAAATAAATCACGATTTATTTTATCTCTTCGCTTTGCTCAATCAAAGGATACGGGTATTTTGGTATTTTTGTTCTACCGTGACATCCAGATATTACTGTTCAGAGCCCGGTGACAATGTAATGTCAAATAGAAAATCAGTGATGGAAAAGTATACAATATGTGTCAGTATTTTAAGGCAGCCGCAGTCCGTCTCGTTGGCAAATATGTATTTTATTTATATCATAGAAGGGCTCCTCCGCAGCTGAACACCGCTATTTGTAGCTCTTTCTGGTTCCTGAGGTCAGGCCTGACAAAAGGGGGGGTCTGCCAGGATTGGTGTCCCGGGCCCCCTGAGCCGCCGTGCCCGTTTTATTAAAAAACAAAACAAAATAAAGGCCAGGGAAAAAAAATTGCCAGCAATCCCCGTGCGCATGCGCAGCGCTGAGGTCTCAGTGCGCATGCGCAGGGAAAGCAGTTAAGTAAAAGTTGCGCGCTAATTTTTTTTGATGCGGTAGGGGCGCTTTGGGTTTGGGGGGGGCCTGCTCCTTTCATCTGGGCCCATGATTTCTGTTGGCGGCCCTGCCTGAGGTACTTACCAACGTACTTAGCAGTGTTATCCCTGGGCATTTAAACGCAAGCCACTGCAGCCTGCAGGACACACAAGATTTGGCAGCCATTTTCACTTCCCTGTATAGAGCAAGAGCACTGTTAACTATATTATTAATTATCTCAGATCCCCAAATCTTAGAATTAGGATCAGCGCTGGTGGAAGAATCTATTGGACAATATAATACACTAAAGGGGTTCTTTATCAGTCTCCCTGGTGAAAAACGGGTTCACCAAAACACTGCGCTGGGTAAAAGGGCATAATGACGCTGTGATGTCACCCAGGAAGTGCTACGGCAGAGAGCTAGACGGGGTCTGAGGGACAGGTTTGGCGATGGGCGAGGGCTAGCACAATCAGACATCAGTAAGGGATTTATTCTTATCTAGCTGCTACTTCGGCTTTTATCCATTTGATGGGAATATATTATATATGTGATTAGCACTAAACATACCGGGGTATCCCCCCTGAAGGTTTCATTTCTAGTCCTTATCGCTCTTTCTATCCGCGCTCCCACAGCCATTCTGTGCTTATCCTGATATATTTCCATGGACATGTTCCCTCTGAATTTATTATCACGCTCTATACTGGGGATTATTTACACCATTAAAACTCTGCTCTTGTGCCCCTGGTTTTTATTGGTCACTAACACCTCAGCTCCTCTTAGCTTTTTCACAATATGCAAAGTGAAGCTTTAGCCCCCTGAGTGTGCCCCCTGAGTGTGCCCCCTGAGTGTGCCCCCTGAGTGTGCGGCAAAAAGTGCCAAACATTCAATGCAAAATCGCAGATTGCCATAGACTTGAAATTGATCATATAACTGTACTAATTAATGATAGCTTACCTCAGAAGGTTGCATCATTTACTAGACAGATTCTACGCATACTGGGTAGAAAAATAAATAACATTGGAATGGTGGGTTCAGGGTGGAGAGCGAGATCATATGGAAATATAAGAAAAATACAGATTATAGTGCAGGATTGTATGTAATCCAAAATGGTATAATGGGAAATGTCTTTTACAGCTGGGCAATGCACACTCACGTGGCCAGAGTGAGGTCAGTAGGCATGAAAGGTACTTGGTGGGGATCACTTGCGTCCCGCTCTCTCCCCCTGGACTTATGGAGATGGTTGGCGATTGAAATAGCCCCCGCGGGGTGATGGAAGGAGAAATCTCACCCAGACTGTAGCGGTAAGTTCCCTGCGAGGTAGGTAATTACACAAAGGAGATACAGTATGCGTTATAAATATGTTTATGTATAAAACAAATAAAAGCAATCTGCACTTAACATAGTATGTTAGAAGCGGCGTCTTCCCGCGGTGACTGCGGCTGTGGGGTCGCACTTTCCAGACCTTGCAGGTTGTCTGTGGCCGTCAGCTGATCGGGAAATCACGTGAGCTCCTACGTGTGGCTGCCGTGAGCTGCTACTGACTAACATGTGTCAGGTTTCTTCTACGTCGTTTCGTCAACATGTTCCTTCTCAGGAAGCCAGTGATCACTGAATTACGGCTTACATGTCTGGGAGGTGTCCTTCCTATCACCACCTCGAGTGGGCTATCAATCGCTACCATCTCCATAAATAGCCAGGGACTGATGCGGCGAAAGGAGTTTACTGACCACGACTTATTTCATACACCTATGATGAAGCAGAATATCCTTAAACCTGACCTGTTGGTGGTTACTTGAAACGACTGCGTTGGGAAACACTACGCTAGACAATTTGTAACCCATACAAAGCTAACACCTTAATAAGAGTTTATCAATACAATGCATCGCCAGCGCAGCAGCGGTAACAATAACCCTAAAGAGTTGTATCAACTACAACACGCATCGCCAGCGCAGCGCGGTAACAATATCCACCTTATAAAGGTTTATTAATACAATACCAGCATCGCCAGCGCAGCGTGGAGGTAACAATAACCTTATAAAGAGTTTAATCAATACAAAGACTGCATGCCAGACGAACGAAAAAATAACACCTTAATAAAGAGTTTATCAATTAAACGCATCGCCAGCGCCAGCCGTGGGGGGGTAACAATAACACTTATAAAGAGTTATATCACTACAACTGCATCGCCAGCGCAGCGGATAGAACTAAAGATTTTAACTAGAATCAGCCACTCGCTTATACTTATACAGAGTTTATCAATACAATGCAACGCCAGCGCAGCGGTACACAATAACCCTATAAAGAGTTTATCAATAGCAATGCAAATCGCCACAGCAGTCGTAACAATACACACCTTATAGAGTTTTAGCAAATACAATGCTATCGCCAGCGCACGCGATAACAATAACACCTTATAACAGAGTTTAGTCAATCAAAGCGCATCACCCGTAACCAACACCTAGGTCATCACGCAGCCACGGTTTTCTGTAGGTGCGCAGCTAGAAGCCAGGAACTTTGCCTCTGCACATGCACACTGGGGTCCCAGGTCAATTCACAACCTGGGAAATCACATTTAGAACAGGCCTTTGAGACCTCTTCCCTTCCATTTGTGCCCACGAACACCCCACGTGGAAGTCTGATAGGGATCAAAGTCCTCACTAACCAGGCATATTCAAGCCTTTGTAAGAAGACACAAACATAAGGTACCATTCTTCCTATGGTTTTTCGCCAGTGCTCTATCACAAGGTGTATTTACTGCAGCCGTCACCTATCTCTGTGAACAGACGGGGCTGACGCTGTTCACCTGGCTTGCACTCACATTGGGGGGCGGGGCTCGCGTTTTTTCCCTGCATTGCGATGATGTTGCCAACATTTCCGCGACCCAGGCGGGAAGTCAGCACTGCTCTCACCACCTTGAGGGCTTCCTCATAGCGAAACAAAAATCGAGCACAATTTGAGAAAAAATTACGGGGCACCCAGGTCTGTATATCTCAGCAGCGACTCCAAATGAGCCCTTTTTGAAACCATCCAAGCTTAACTACTCAACCATAACCTGCCAAGCAAACACACTGCACTCACACTGACCTGTACTGCAGCTACACTGGCATTGCACACACACCTGTGCCTACTTGTCAGCGCTCACAGCACACCAAGCCATGACAACTGAAAGAACTGACACACTCACCACTAATGGGGGGTCCCGTACTAGGGGCCGTCCCTCTTATTCCCCTCCATCCCTGGTGGATTGGGCCTGCCTGGGGCTGGGATAACCTTACCTGCGTGTAGGACCACTCGCTCCTACAACTCCTTCCTCCCCTTCCTGCCCCGCTCAAACTGCCACTAACGTGGTCCCCCCCCCCGCAACATTTGTAGCCTTCCTCCACAGGAGAGAAGCTGACAAAACACTAGTTTCTTGGCTGCTGCACTGATGTCGGTGATGCAAAGTCAAATCCCCAGTAGCTTTCTGTGAATTGTATCCACGATCAGGACACCTTTTAGTATTGGACCGTGGTGCGCTATTCCTTACTTGCGCCTCACGCTGCAGAACACAATGCGACCGCTCGCTGCAACTTCCATGGCGGACCACGCCCCTAGCCCGGGTACGCCGCAGAGACTCCGAGGGACCTCGGAGCGCCTCCCCCTGCTCCGCCCCACCTTTGCGTTGTCGGCAGGTCCGTCGTGCCTCCGCGGCACCGCGATCGCTTGGCCGCTCCGAGGTGGCGTTCCTGGAGTCAAAATTAAAAACCGGGGCGGCGCTACAAACTGATATAGCATTATGATACAGCAACAGCATGGGCTATTACATATCCCCCCCACACACACATACTATACTTTAACTATACGCACTAATAGGTTTATACTGTAACGTTAACATACAGCTATCATGAACAGTCCCCCCCCAACACAACATATCCTGTTACTATACACAGTATAGTATCATACTGGTATAAGCTTAACATACACATATGCATAACATAACATACACCCCCACACACATACATCTACTGTACTATACACAGTAATAGGGTATACTGGATAGCTGATTAACATACAGATAGCATGAACATTACACCCCCAGCACACACCCATTATACTGATCGATACACAGTAAATAGTAATACTGTAAAAGCTTAACATACAGCACATGCTGATTACATATACAAACCCCATAACACACAACCACACATAATTACTGTACTTACACACTCAGAATATGTATGTGAGTCTTTATTTTTCGCCATTAGTGTAACATAGCCTTCACATTAGATACACCTGTGACAATCCATATAAATAACACATCAATACAAATAACAGATCATGGGAATACGTCATTCAGACATAAAAGTAACATTTCGGAAGGGCGAATCTGCTCCAGAGCTTATAGTCTAATGGTGGGGAGAACCGTACAGGAGACGTAGGAGGGCAATTTCAGGTATATGCGTCTGCAGGGGCCAAGCTTTAATATTGTATCGGTAGTAGTCTAGCCACGGTGTTCTCATATGCTTCTTAAGCAAGGTCTTAATGTGGGCTTAAAGTAGAAGAGAGGGTGCTAGTCGGGTTTGGAGGGGAAGGGCCATCAGCAGGTGTGGGGGCAAGTCAGTGAGAAGGTTTAAGGCGCGAGAAAGGCTTTAGTATACAAAGGGGGGGTCAGATGAAGGACATATCTGAGACCAGAAACGCATAGTCTGGATGTGCATAACGAGAAATTAGGGATGAATGATGTAAGGAGGGGCAAGAAGAGGTAAAGCTCTTTACAGTGAGGAGATGATGTAGTGTGAGACGCGAGGATTTTATGAATCCACCAGGAGAGTGATTTCGTAGCAGACCCGATCAGACAGATTTTTGGAAAACATGATTGTGATTCTGGCAGCAGCGTTAGTAGATATGTTAGGGGAGACAGGGTGGAGGCAGGAAGGGCGGACAGCTTGACGGTTACAGTAATCGAGGGGGGATAGTAAGGAGGGCCTAAATCAAATTTTTACAGTCGAGCCAAAGAGTGAAAGGTTTATCTTTGTCAATAGTTGCGGGGCGGAAAAAAGCAACAGGTTTTTAGATTATGTTTTTTGAATGTAATGGGCAAAATGTGAGGAGATATGTGAGAGAGAGTCAAGTTGACCTAGGCACGCGTGCTTGTGCTTCTCTTGGTGTGAATGATAGGTACTTCAACACTAAGTCGAAAGGAGGTGTTAGGGCAGTTGAAGAGAAGTATGTGATGCTTTTTTGGACATGTTAAGTTTTAGGTCGGCGGAGGGCATCCGGAGATTATTCCAGGAGAGACATTCAGAACTTTTGGGCTGTACATCAGGTGTAAGTTTTGGGGTAGTTGAAAGGTCAAATTTGTGTGTCGTTAAGCATAGAGGGTGATATTTAAAAACCCAAAGTGTGATTAGGTACCTAGAGAGAGTGTGTAAAGAGAAAAAGAGATGGGTCCGCAGTGACGAGCCCTGGGTACCCCCACGAGAGGATCGATAGAGAAGTACGAGGAGGAGGTGTTAGCAAGAGACATGACAGTACGTGGGAGAGGTATAAGGAAGATCCAGGATTAGAGCGTTTTCCCGAATACCAAGAGTATGGAGAATGTGGAAGAAAGAGGGTGTCCACGGTTACAAATGCGGCAGCGGATGTCGAGTATATTGAGTATGTGATACTGTATAAGACATTAACATACACACATGTCATGAATATTACAAAACCCACACACATCATATTCTGTACTATAACACTAAAGGTATACACTGTATAGCATTACATACAGTAATGCAATTAAGTATTAAACAACCCCCATACACTACAATATACTGTACTATTCACACTACTATGTGATTAACTGTATAAGGTATGAACATACAGCACAGCATGAATATATTACAACCCTATACACATACATTATACTGTACTATACACAGTAATAGGTTATATACTGTATATCAAGCATAACATTAACTCCTGCACTGTCCCAAGTCTCCTCTCATGCCGGTGCGCATCGTCTAAGAGAGGCCCGACCACGGCGGCCGGACACCCCCCAGCGGACCGGACCCCCCACGGCGGCCTGCGTGGACATGAGGGACCCCACATGTGAGTCTGAAGAGCCCACATGCAGCTGTGGAATCCGTTAGGCGCCTACCCCTGGTCTGGTACAACTAGTGCCACCTGTGTTAGTGTTTGCACCAATTGATATTGTTGGTATTTTAGTTACGCACAGATAATGTTGTCACGACTTTTGTCACTTTTTCCACTCCAGTTACATAATAACAAATGTCAAAATTGGTCGATATAATACTTTGACCTAGTATTTCAAAGGGGCAAATGTATATTGCACTTTAGGACGAGTGTTGATCCCGATGCACTCATACATCTAAGGTTCCTAGGATGAAAGTATGATCTTGCATCATTTTTTCATCTCCTGACTCTTTCCTTGATGTATCAAGCTGCTTTCCTCGTTTTTGTGGCTTGTGCATCATCTTTGCGATTTAAGGCGTGTTTAATTGGAGGCGTTAGAGAGGAGTTACAAATGCAAACTATATGGAGATGTACACCCAATCTGCACTCTCCATCGTGTCATGGTTTTCTCTTTGGTCATATTTTGTTTCAAAAAATAATCTGCCTGTTTTGAAGTGCTACCACAACAGTAACAGTCCCCAGGCAAAAAAGATACGTGTTACCAGTCCCAACAGTCAGAAATAGTCCCAAGCCAAACAAGAAAACGGACCCTGGTATGTACTTATCGAAGGTGATTCTCCTGTATGTGCAGAAAACGTTATCACTGCCAGCAGAAAAAACTTCAGTACGGGTTACATTGCCTGCTCCCAGCTGTCACGGTGGTCGGTGTAGTGGGTTGTATCGTCTACCTCGATCGATTTCTGACTGGGATCCACGAATCCCCATGAGTTCACAGCACGAACCTCAATGGAGTCCCTGACACCAGTACCAGAGAGTGCTACACCCACCAACTATGGAGGACAGTATAGCGTGGTGCGTGGGGGACAACTTTAATAAAACCGCAAGAGCCAATTTAACACTTACACATGTGCACAGATCTTGTCGCTTAATAACAATTGCGATCCCACTTGAGTTACCTGGAGCTTGGCTTTGCACCAGGGGTGAGTCCTCATCTCCGCTCCTCGCGGCCCGCGACTCTCTCAGGCCAGAGGACTCCCCTGTTTGAGTCACCGACCGTCGTACAGAGGCTCTGTCAATGCATGAAGCGGACGGAATTAAGCCTCCACCTACGCGTTCGTGACTCATTGTCACGTCCTCTGGGGATTGAGTTCTTGCGCGTAGTAAGTGGCTATTTATAGCTAAAAGTCATTCTCATAACTCATTTATCCCTTATTAGTCTGCCGGCCACCCGCGCCTGCGCTGCACTCGCCCTGGAGTGCAGGCGGCGCGTGCACCAAGTCCCCCCGGTCTACAGTATACTGCGGGGAAAGACAGGGCGGGCATGATGGGGGGATTGATGGCCGGGGTCAGCCATGACATACACCGACAGTTGCCCTCATTGGCTGACCGCAGGGCGTGGCCTAGGGCTTGTTCGCTCTCGCATATCACTCTCTCATTTGCTTGAGAGCAGAGTTTCTGTCAGCGCTTTGGCGCGGCGGCCCCCCAGCAGAGGGCCCGGCCGTATGTGGGCGGATTTGTCCTGCCAGCAGTAGCCAAGCGGGCGTGTTGCCAAGTTGCCAGCGGGGACCTGGCCATAGAGGATGATGGCCATTGGGATCATTACACCAATAAAATAACATTCTGCAAATGCACTCGTAACAAATACAGTAATAAAATGCTTTTGATGTACACAATCTTTAGTATAGACGGCATGATTACACATTATAGCACTGTGCCCCCTATCAAATCAGAGAGGGTGAAAGAATTGCGCTAAACACCATATAACTATGAACGTGTATATTTAGCACGTCGCCTCATTTCATGGCTTTGGGAACTGGTAACATAGTATTCTAGTTTGTGCCGAGGATATGATTTGCATCAGTTGTTGTTTTGGAAAAACTTAGATGCCATTTCCCTGGTCCATTCCAATTGGGTGATTATATACCCCTGTAAGGAATCTTTATTATATTTTGTATAGTATATATTGGGTTGCAATATGTATGTATCCTTATTAGTTGTATACTATGTTATTATATGGCTCACAATTTATTGCAATTTCTTAGTGCAATAGGCACAATCACCTCACTGTTTTAGTTGAACGCCTTAAGAAGTGATTGTGAAAAGAGAAAGAACGCACCGCAACCCAGCCAACATTAGGGAAGGGACAGAAAAAACAAATAATAGATATATAGTTGTAATTGCATAAACTTAGGAAAAAGTGAAAAAGTGATTGAAAATAACTCATTTAATTTTTTGCCAAAAAACACAAATTTGCTTTTCAAATATAAAATCTGTTCAATATACAGGACAATCTTATGGGATCCATCTAATAAAAAAGGATTAAGCCAAAATGACATTGTGTGGAAGAAACAAAAAGTGACATCACGGGTGATGCTCTTTTGACTCTTTGCATGTATTACCCAGAATCCTGTACTCCAAGGGAGCATTTTAGTCACAAAGATAACGGGGACCTGAATACAATGTCAATTGCTTCCGCAATGGGCATTTGTACTTTTCCTAATCAGAATGACAACTGTGAAGGAAAATACAACAACAATGGGGGTATGCATCAAAACAATCTCCACTTTTCATCAACCCCGATGACATACTTGAAAACGAGGAGGGGAAACTATCTCATGTATTACTTCCTGGTAATATTTTATAAATAAATAAACTTCCCCTTTATATCCTTTGTGTAAAAGAGTAACATTTGAATACATTTTTTTTTTTTTTGTTGTTTTTTTTTTTTTATTTTTTTTTGTTTTTTTTTTTTGTTTTGGACATTTTTTTTACTTTCCGTTGTCCTCCTGACTCTCGCGTGGAAATTCTCCAACCGCGAGAATCTGCTTGCTATTCTTGCAAAATTAAACTTGCATTTGTTGTAAAAGTCGGATACTGATTTTGGACCATATACAGTCTTCAATTTAAAACACAAAGAGTCTTCACTGCAGCAATGTGAAAAAAGCGGTGTTACAAAATGCACGCCAGTCGAGGGGGAACGCACATCATAACAATCTCACGTAATAAGGTTACGCAAAATGTATGTATGCACAACAACAGAAGGGGCTAAATACAATGGAATAAATAGGAAATAAATAGGAAATAAACGGAAGTGGTACTGTTTAGTTTTGTAATAATAATGAGTGGGAGACCCGGTGTTGCAAACTAGAAATGACTCCCCCTTTGAGCATTGGCTTTTATTACAGAAATCTCAGCTAAGGGAACCAGCAAAATGGAAGGGTTAATTGCCATGTGGTAAATAGGCACTACCCAGAAAGTCCCCTACCTTTAGCTCTTGATCTTAATGTGTGGGTGGTTAGTATGGAGCTGTCCTAGTTAGGGAAGTGGGAGACAGCTGTAGGGCGGGTATATAAGGAGGCTTGAGAGCTGATTAATCCAGCCCTTTACTATCTCCCACATGCGTTGGAAGCTGATATCAGCCCTTCTTGGTCTCCCACAGGCGTTGGAGACTGAGATCAGCCCTTCCTTCCTCGAGCGTTGACGTATCCCCATTTTCCGCAGGGCGTTTGTGGACTGAGTAATCAGCCCTTTGTCCTTATCTCCCAGCTGATTGGGACTGATATCAGCCCTTTCCTGATCTCCCGACGGGCAGTTGGAGCTGATATCAGCCCTTTCCTGATCTACCCGAGGCGTTGAGCTGATATCAGCCCTTTACTGATCTCCCACGAGGAGTTTGGAGCTGAAATCAGCCCTTTCCTGATCTCCCACGAGGCGTTGGAGCTGATATCAGCCCTTTCCTGATCTCCCACGAGGTGTTGGAGCTGAATAGCCTTTCTGTCCCCACGAGGCGTTTCCTTCCTTTGTTGGTGGTTTGCAAGTTTGAAATTGTAATATTTCTTGTGTAAGCGTATAAAAAAAAATATAAAAACACAACCGAACAATGTTGGGAGGTGCTGTTTTTTAATGTTGTAACAGCTGCGCATCAGGGGCGGGAGGGGTGCAGTATTAGGGTGGGTGTTTTGCAGGACAGGCCTGTAAGGCCTCCCTGATTATACCCGGAGGATCTCAACGAAGGGTTATGATCTGATCTGGGGAGAAGGGCTCGGTTTGGCATAGAGAGAGAACAGGGAGAGTCAGGCGCGTGGAATCCGGAGCCGAGATTAACAGAGCGCAGATCTCTGCAGAAACGTGCGTTGATGGTGGGGGAGAAGATGAGAGAGAACATGAGCGACAGTGCAGCGGTTGGCAAAGTATTCCAGGGGTTAAGCCCCTCGTCACAGGTTGTACAGGTTAAAGACTAAAGTAGCTTCATCGTCTTAATCAATGGGACACAATATTATTATTTTCCCCCCCAAAATACAGATGGTAAGCGCTATGGGGCAGAGACGTGCACTATGGGGACAGAGACTTGCACTATGGGACAGAGACTGTGCGCATGAGGACAGAGACTTGCGCTATGGACAGAACTTGCGTATGGGACAGAGACTTGCGCTATAGAGGACAGAGATTGCGCTATGGACAGAGACTGCCATCTTAATTCAGCACTATACAAGAAAACATTCATCAAAGTTTCTGGCTGCAGAACGAAAAGCACGGCCAGGCTGAGGATTGCACAAGATATGCAAGAACGAAAGCACGCCAGCGCTGGGGATTGACACCAGATTCTGCAGAACGAAGGCAAGGCCAGCGCTGAGGGATTGACCAGATTCTGAGACGAACGAAGGCACGGCCAGCGTGAGGGATTGCCAGATTCTGCAGAAAGACAGGCACAGGCCAGCGCTGAGTGGATTACACCAGATTCGCAGAACGAAAGCACGGTCAGCGTGAGGGATTGCACCAGATTCTTCAAAGAAAAAATGCCCTTTTAAATAGGATCCCTGTGACAAGTGTCACATACAAACAGGGATAATAAGATGACGTGTGCGCTGAGCACGCGCTTTTAAGTGAAACTTCTTTGTCTTTGGTACTGTTTTGTCTCAGAAATTTTATTTGTGATGGGATTTTTTAAATTAAAAATCAAACACAACTCTCAGTGTCAAAACGCAAAGAAAATGTGGGTAACCGGTGCGTCAACCTTGATTAAAGGGCGCACGGCCTGAAACGCGTTAGGTGTGCGTTCTCTGGGTGCCCAGGGGTAATGTTTGACCTTTATTTAATAAAAGTTCTTTATTTAATAAAGTTCTTTTTAGCACCATTAGCCTCCTCCGTTTTTGCTGGCAGTTGCAATGCCTTGCTCATCTACTTACCAAACGCAAAAAGTTTCACTAAGAACGTGCGTGCCGCACATCCCGTTTTAGCTATTTGCACTTCTACATTTATACAGATGCGCGGCCGTTATTTGAAACACCACGGGTGTATACCTCGGAATAACCATGTCATGGCTCGTAGATTTCTTCCAACAGTCCCGCCTTAAGACGCAAGTGCAGAAAAATGGCATTTTAGTGTTCTGGCTTTAAACCCTGTAATTGCACAGTAGCACAGTAGCACAGTACCATAGCACGTAGCACAGTACCACCAGTGACACAGTGAAACAGGACACAGTGGACATAACAAGTAGCACAGTGGACACAGAACACGTAGCAAAGTGACACAGCTAGACCAGGACACAGTAGCAACGCCAGTTAGCACAGTAGCAAGTGACACAGTGACAGTACAGAGTACACAGTAGAACAGTAACAGTACACAGTAGCACATGTGAAAGATATACACAGTAGCACAGTGAAACAGTACACAGTAGAGCAGTAGCACAGTTCAGCACAGTGACACCAGTGACCAAGTACACAGTAGACAAGTACACAGTGAACAGATACACAGTAGCACAGTAGACAGTAGCACAGTTACCACGTAGCACAGTGACACAGTAGACAGTAGTAGCACAGTGACACAGATAGCACAGTGACACAGTAGCACAGTTATCCGTAGTAACACAGTAGACACAGTGACACAGTGACAAGACACGTGACACATACACAGTAGCACAGTGAACGGACAGACAGTAGCACAATGCACACAGTAGCACAGTAGCACAGTGAACAGTGACACAGAGCCAGTGACACAGTAGCCACAGTAGACACAGTGCACAGTAGCACAGTAGACCACAGTAGGACACAGTTGCACAGTAGCCGCAGGACACAGTACCACAGTTAGCACAGTGACACAGTACAGTAGCCACAGTGACACAGTGATCACAGGACATAGTAAGTACACAGTAGAACAGTGACACAGTAACAGTAGCACAGTGAACAGTAGCAAGTGAAGAGCACAGTAGCACAGTGACACAGTACATAGTAGCACAGTGACAGAGGACAGTAGCACAGTACACAGTAGAGTAACACAGTAGCAAAGTGACACAATGACACAGTGACACAGTGCACAGTAACACAGTAGCACAGTGACACGTGACACAGTGACACAGTAACACAGTGGACACAGTAAAAGTAGCACAGTAGCACAGTGACCAGCCAGTAGCACAGTGACACAGTAGCATCAGTAACACCAGTAAACACAGTTCACGGTGACCACAGTGACCAGTAGACACAGTAAACAGGGACACAGTAACACAGTAGCACAGTGACACAGTAACACGTGACACAGTTAGGCACAGTGACCAAGTAGAACAGTAGCCACAGTGACACAGTAGCACAGTAGCACAGTGCACAAAGTAGCACAGGTACAACAGTGACACAGTACACAGTAGCCACAGTAGCACAGTGACACAGTAGCAAGTAGACACGTTAGACAGACCAGTAGCACAGTAGCACAGTGACACGTAGCATAGTAGAACAGTGACACATGGCACGTGACACATAGCAAGTAATAGACCAGTGACACAGTCGACACAGGAAGGCAAAGTAGAAGAGCACAGTGACACAGTAGCACAGTTAGCACAGTGACACAGTAGCACAGTAGCACAGTAAGGGAACAGTAGCATAGTATCACAGTGACACAGTGTACTGTCCACAGTAGCACAGTGAAAAGTAGCAAAGTAGGACAGTGAAAGTAGCACAGTTTAGCACAGTGACACAGTAGCATAGTAGCACGAGTCACACCAGTTAGCATTAGTAGCACAGTGACACAGTAGCATAGTGAAGTCTACAAGTGACACCAGTAGCATAGTAGCACAGTACCAGTAGCACAGTAGCACAGTGACACAGAAGCACAGTAGACAGTGACACAGTAGCACAGTAGCACAGTGACACAGTAGCACAGTAGCACAGTGACACAGTCGACATCAGTTAGACAGTGACACAGTAGCACAGTAGCAATTAGCACAGGTTAGCACCAGTAGCACAGCAGCATCACAGTTAGCACAGTAGCACAGTGACACAGAGACACCAGTAGCACAGTGCACACAGTAGCACACAGTAGCACAGTGACACAGTCACACAGTAGACACAGTGACACAGTAGCACAGTGTAGCAACAGTGCACAGTGGACACAGTAGCACGTAGACACAGAGCACAGTGACACAGTGACACAGTAGCATAGTTAGCAAGTGACACAGTAGCACAGTAGACACAGTGAACACAAGTAGCACCGTGACACAGTAGCATAGTAGCACAGTGACACAGTAGCATAGTAAGCCAGTGACACAGTAGCATAGTAGCACAGTGAACAGTTAGCCAGTCAGTAGCACCAGTGACAGTACACTAGCACAGTAGCACAGTGACACAGTAGCACAGAGCATGACACAGAGTAGACACAGTAGCACAGTGACACAGTAGACACAGTATAGCACAGTGACAAGTAGCCAAACAGTAGCACAGTGACACAAGTAGACACGTAGCAACAGTAGTAGCACAGTAGCAGACACGTAGCACAGTAGCACAGTGACACAGTAGGATAACAGTAGCACAGGCGACACTGTAGCACAGTTTGACAACAGTAGCACAGTTAGCACAGTGACACAGCTAGCACAGTAGCACACAGTAGCACAGTAGACACAGTGCACAGTAGCACAGTAGCACAGTGACACAGTAGCGCACAGTAGCACAGTGACACAGTAGACGTGACAAGTACATGTAGCACAGTGACCAGTGCACAGTAGCACAGTGACACAGTAGCACAGTAGCACAGTAGCACAGTGACACTAGTAGACAGTAGCACAGTAGCACCAGTGACACAGTGCACATTAGCACCGTGAACAACCATGCACAGTGACACAGTAGCATAGTAGCACAGAGTAGCACAGTGAGACACAGTAGCACAGTGCACAGTGACACAGTCGCACCGTTGACACAGTAGCAATAGCCAGTAACAGTGACAGTAGCACATACAGTAGCCAGTAGCACAGGTACACAGGACACAGTAGCACAGTAGCACATAGACACAGGAGCACCATGACAAGTACACGTAGCACAGTAGCACCAGTGACACAGTAGCCATAGCACAGTGAAACCATCCAGTAGACTAGGACACAGTAGCACAGTAGCAGTGACACAGTAGCCATAGCTAGACAGTGACACAAGTAGCACAGTGACACGTAGACACAGTTCGCACAGAGCACATGCACAGTAGCACAGTATAGCACAGTGACACAGTAGCACAGTGACACAGTAGCATAGTAGCACAGTGACACAGTAGCCATAGTAAGCACAGGGACACAGTGACAGGGACACAGTCTAGCACAGTAGACAGGACACAGTGCATAGTACCACAGTGACACAGTAGCGTAGCACAGTTATGTACACATACAATTCATTTCATTAATTGCATAATTGACACCAATCCATGAAATTCAACAAAAAGCAACCGCGATAAACACGAGTGCCCGGGCTGATTGGCGGCGTTAATGCCGCGTGGAATACGCAGCGCACACAAAAATGGTGCCGTTATTTGTTCGAATAATGGCCGCTGCATCTGTAATAAATGTTGAATCCTGTGTGTGGTGATGTCTGTGTGTGCGGCAGTTGTGTGTGGTGCATGTTTGGCATCAGTTGTTCTGGTGTCAGTCTGTGTGTGCGCGTCATTCTGTGTGTGCGCGTCATTCTGTGTGTGCGCGTCAATCTGTGTGCGCGTGTGTCAACGTGTGCACAGAGCTGACGGCTACTGCTCATGCGCTGACTGTGACTAGAGCTTCTGCGCATGTGTTGAGGGGACGGCTTTGGCCTTGAATGACTGCCTCTGTGCTGCGTGGCCGGCCACCACTCTACCTTCCGCTCTGCGCATTCGCCAGCCTACGACGCTTGTGCTCAATTGCTGCGGACGACCAAACTGTTGTGAGTGGTAAAGTGTGTGTGAGCGGCAGCTTCTGCGCATGCGCGGCCCGACGGCCTCACCTGCCAGCACTGACGTCACTTCAATTACCCACTTCCGTCTCCTAGAAAGGAGAATAGGTTCCGGCAAAGAAGTTTCACTTGAAAAATCAAGAGAGATCTCTAACAAAGAAAGCACACTAAGGGGCACAAACGTC
>WSYH01000311.1:88797-144375 GCA_036426205.1 Ascaphus truei
TGCTACTGTGTCACTGTGCTACTGTGCTACTGTGTCACTGTGCTACTATGCTACTGTGTCACTGTGCCACTGTGTCACTGTGCTACTATGCTACTGTGTCACTGTGCTACTGTGCTACTGTGTCACTGTGCTACTATGCTACTGTGTCACTGTGCTACTGTGCTACTGTGTCACTGTGTCACTGTGTCACTGTGCTACTTTGTCACTGTGCTACTGTGCTACTGTGTCACTGTGCTACTGTGCTACTGTGTCACTGTGCTACTGTGTCACTGTGTTACTGTGTCACTGTGCTACTGTGTTACTGTGTCACTGTGCTACTGTGCTACTGTGTCACTGTGTCACCGTGCTACTGTGTTACTGTGTTACTATGCTACTGTGTCACTGTGCTACTGTGTCACTGTGCTACTGTGCTACTGTGTTACTGTGTCACTGTGTTACTGTGTCACTGTGTCACCGTGTCACTGTGCTACTGTGTTACTGTGTCACTGTGTCACTGTGTCATTGTGTCACTGTGCTACTGTGTTACTGTGCTACTGTGTCACTGTGCTACTGTGCTACTCTGTCACTGTGCTACTATGCTACTGTGTCACTGTGCTACTGTGTCACTGTGCTACTGTGTCACTGTGCTACTGTGTTACTGTGTCACTGTGCTACTGTGTTACTATGTCACTGTGTCACTGTGTCACTGTGCTACTGTGTTACTGTGCTACTGTGCTACTGTGTCACTGTGCTACTGTGCTACTGTGTCACTGTGTCACTGTGCTACTGTGCTACTGTGTCACTGTGCTACTGTGTCACTGTGCTACTGTGTCACTGTGTCACTGTGCTACTGTGCTACTGTGCTATTGTGCTACTGTGTCACTGTGTCACTGTGCTACTGTGTTATTGTGTCACTGTGCTACTGTGTTACTGTGTCACTGTGTCACTGTGCTACTGTGTTACTGTGCTACTGTGCTACTGTGCTACTGTGCTACTGTGTCACTGTGCTACTATGCTACTGTGTCACTGTGCTACTGTGCTACTGTGCTACTGTGCTACTGTGCTACTGTGTCACTGTGCTACTGTGTTACTGTGTCACTGTGCTACTGTGTTACTATGTCACTGTGTCACTGTGTCACTGTGCTACTGTGCTACTGTGCTACTGTGATACTGTGTCACTGTGCTACTGTGCTACTGTGTCACTGTGCTACTGTGTTACTGTGTCACTGTGCTACTGTGTTACTATGTCACTGTGTCACTGTGTCACTGTGCTACTGTGCTACTGTGCTACTCTGCTACTGTGTCACTGTGCTACTGTGTCACTGTGCTACTGTGTTACTGTGTCACTGTGCTACTGTGTCACTATGTCACTGTGTCACTGTGTCACTGTGTCACTGTGCTACTGTGCTACTGTGCTACTGTGCTACTGTGCTACTGTGCTACTGTGTCAATTACAGGTGTTTAAAAGCCAGAACACTAAAATGCCATTTTCTGCACTTGCGTCTTAAGGCGGGACGGTTGGAAGAAATCTCGAGCCATGACATGGGTATTCCGAGGTATACACCGCGTGGTGTTTCAATAACGGCCGCTGCATCTGTATAAATGTAGAAGTGCAAATAGCTAAAACGGGATGTGCCGAGCACGCACGTTCTTAGTGAAACTTCTTTGCGTTTTGGTAAAGTAGATGAGCAAAGGCAGTGCACTGCCAGCAAAAACGGAGGAGGCTAATGGTAGCTAAAAAGAACTTTTATTAAATAAAGAACTTTTATTAAATAAAAGGATCAAACATTACCCCTGAGCACCCAGAGAACGCACACCTACGCGTTTCAGGCCGTGCGCCCTTTATCAAGGTTGACGCACCGGTTACCCACATTTTCTTTGCGTTTTGACACTGAAGTTGTGTTTTGATTTTTAATTTAAAAAATCACCATCACAAATAAAATTTCTGAGACAAAACAGTGACCAAAGACAAAGAAGTTTCACTTAAAAAGCGCGTGCTCAGCGCACACGTCATCTTATTTCCCTGTTTGTATGTGACACTTGTCACAGGGAATCCTATTTAAAGCAAAGGGACATTTTTCTTTGAAGAATCTGGTGCAATCCCTCAGCGCTGACCGTGCTTTCGTTCTGCAGAATCTGGTGCAATCCCTCAGCGCTGGCCGTGCCTTCGTTCTGCAGAATCTGGTGCAATCCCTCAGCGCTGGCCGTGCCTTCGTTCTGCAGAATCTGGTGCAATCCCTCAGCGCTGGCCGTGCTTTCGTTCTGCATAATCTGGTGCAATCCCTCAGCGCTGGCCGTGCTTTCGTTCTGCAGCCAGAAGACTTTGATGAATGTTTTCTTTGTATAGTGCTGAAGTATAAGTGCAAGTCTCTGTCCCATAGCGCAAGTCTCTGTCCCATAGCGCAAGTCTCTGTCCCATAGCGCAAGTCTCTGTCCCATAGTGCAAGTCTCTGCCCCATAGCGCTTACCATCTGATTTTGGGGGGGAAATAATAAATATTTGTGTCCCATTGAGTAAGAACGATGAAGCTACTTTAGCTTTACCAATGTAACAACCTGTGACGAGGGGGCGTAACCCCTGGAATACTGTGCCACCGCTGCAACTGTCGCTCATGTTCTCTCTCACTTCTCCCCCACCATCAAGCGCACGTTTCTGCAGAGATCTGCGCTCTGTTAATCTCGGCTCCGGATTCCACGCGCCTGACTCTCCCTGTTCTCTCTCTAGCCAAACCTGGAGCCCTTCCCCCAGATCAGATCATAACCCTTCGGTTGAGATCCTCCGAGTATAATCAGGCCTTACAGGCCTGTCTGGCAAAACACCGCCACCCTAACTGCACCCCTCCCGCCCCTGATGCTGCAGCTGTTACAACATTTAAACAGCACCTCCCAACATTTCGTGTTGTGTTTTTAATAGTTTTTTTTTATACGCTTACACAAGAAATATTACAATTTCAAACTTGCCAAACCACCAACAAAGGAAGGGAAACGCCTCGTGGGAGATCAGGAAAGGGCTGATATCAGCTCCAACACCTCGTGGGAGATCAGGAAAGGGCTGATATCAGCTCCAACGCCTCGTGGGAGATCAGGAAAGGGCTGATATCAGCTCCAACGCCTCGTGCGAGATCAGGAAAGGGCTGATATCAGCTCCAATGCCTCGTGGGAGATCAGGAAAGGGCTGATATCAGCTCCAACGCCTCGTGGGAGATCAGGAAAGGGCTGATATCAGCTCCAACGCCTCGTGGGAGATCAGGAAAGGGCTGATATCAGCTCCAACGCCTCCTTTATACCCAGCCTCACAGGCTCGTCTCCCACTTCCCTAACTAGGACAGCCTCCATACTAACCACCCACAACATTAAGATCAAGAGCTAAAGGTTTAGGGGACTCTTCATGGGTTAGGCCTATTTTACCAGCAGGCAATGACCCTTCCATTTTGCTGGTCTCCTTTAGCCACTGACGTATCTTCTGTAATAAAAGCAATGCTCAAAGGGTGAGGTTCTTTCTATTTGCAAACCGGGTCTCCCACTAATTTATTTACAAACTAACAGTACCACTTCCGATTTATTTCCTATTTATTTCCTATTTATTTCCAATTTATTTAGCCCCTTTCTGTTTTGGTGCATAAATACATTTTGCGTAACCTTTCTTACGTGAGATTGTTTATGATGTGCGTTTCCCCTCGCACTGGCGTGCATTTTGTAACACCGCTTTTTCACATTGCTGCAGCTGAAGACTCTTTTGTAGTTTTTAAATTGAAGACTGTTCATAGTGGTCCAAAAATCAGTATCACGACTTTTAAACAAATGCAAGTTTAATTTGCAAGAATAGCAGCAGATTCTGCGGTTGGAGAATTTCACACGGATGAGATCAGGAGGAAATACGGAAAGTAAAAAAAATGTCCAAAAATGTAGTCAAATGTTACTACTTTTACAAAAGGATAAAAGGGGAGATTTATTTATTTATAAAATATTTTACCAGGAAGTAATACATTGAGAGTTACCTCTCGTTTTCAAGTATGTCCTGGGGTTGAAAAGTGGAGATTGTTTTGATGCATTACCCCATTTTCTGTTTGTATTTCCTTCACATGTTGTACATTTGATAGAAAATACAAATGCCACTTGCGAGCACATTGACATTTATCAGGTCCCCGTTATCTCTTGGCATAAAATGCTTCCCTTGTAGCCAGGAATTCTGGGTAATGACATGCAAAAGAGCAAAAGAGCACTCACCGTGAGTCACTTTTTGTTTCTCACACAATGTCATTTTTTGCTTATCCATTTTAAGATGGATCCCTATAAGATTGTTCCTGGTATATTGAACAGATTTTATATTTGAAACAAATTGTTGGCAAGAAAATTAAATGAGTTTATTTTCAATCACTTTTTCACTTTTTCCTTACGTTTTGCAAATACACTATATTCTATTAGTTTGTCTTTTTTTCCTGTCCTTCCCTAATGTTTGGAGGTTGCGGTGCGTTCTTTCTTTTTCACAATCACTTCAGTACGGTTCAACCTAAAAATCAGTGAGGTGAGGGTGCCTATTGCACTAATACATTGGCAATAAATGTGCATATAATAAATAGTATTAACAACTAATAAAGTGATAATACCTATTTGCAACCAATATAACTATACTAAAATATAATAAAGATTCCTTACAGGGGTATATAATCCTCAATTGGAATGGCAGCCAAGGGGAAATGGCATACAAGTTTTCCCAAAACAACAACTGATGCAAATCAGATCCTCGGCACAAAAGATACTATGTTACCAGTCCCAAAAGCCCATGAAATGAGGCGAGTGCTAAATATACACGTTCACTAGTATATAGGTGTTTAGCCAATCTCTTTACCTCTCTGATTTGAGAGGGGCAACAGTGCTATAATGTGTAATCATCCGTCTATACTAAAGGATTGTGTACATCAAAGCATTTTATTACTGTATTTGTTACGAGTGCAGTTAATGTTATTTTATTGGTGTAATTGATCCAATGGCCATCATCCTCTAGGGCCAGGTCCCCGCTGGCAACTGCAGCGCCCGCTGTGGCGGACGCTGCAGGGACAAGATCCGCCCACAATCGGGCCGGGCCCTCTGCGAGGGGGGGCCGCCGCGCCGCGCTGACAGAAACTCCTGCTCTCAAGAAAATTGAGAGCAGGAGTTGCGACGAAGCACTAGGCCACGCCCCTGGCGGTTCAGCCAATGAGGGCGAACCTGTCGGGTGATGTCATGGCTGCGCCCCCATCACTCCCCCATCATGCCCGCCCTGTCTTTCCCCCTGCAGCTCTCTGTAGACCGGGGGACTTGGCTGCACGCGCCGCCTGCCTCTCAGGTGCGCGTGCAGCGCAGGCAGCGGGGCCGCAGCCTAATAAGGGTATGAAAGAGTTATGAGAATGGACTTTTAGGCTATAAATAGCCACTTCTACTGCAAGAACTCCAAATCCCCAGAGGAAGTGACACTGAGTCACGAAACGCGTAGGGTGGAGCTTAATTCCGTCCTTCATGCATTGAGCAGGAGCCTCTGACGAGGTGGTGACTTCAACAGGGGAGGTGCCTGAAGGAGTCGCGGCCGCGAGGAGAGGAGTGAGACGCTCACCCCTGGTGCCAAAGCCAAGCTCCAGGAACTCAAGCTGCGGATCGCAATTGTTATTAAGCGACAAGATCTGGCACATTGTAAGTGTTAAATTGGTCTTGCGGTTTTTATTAAAGTTGTCCCCACTGCACCACGCTATCTTTCTCATTATTTTGGGGTAGCACTCGCTGGTTACTGGTGTCAGGGACTCCATTGAGGTTCGTGCTGTGAACTACATGGGATTCGTGGATCCAGTCAGACGACCGGAGGTTAAAGCACAGATTACACCCACTACACCTGACCACCGTGCAGCTGTGAGCAGGCAATGTAAACCCGTACTGAAGGTTTTTTCTGCTGGCAGTGATTACTTTCTGTTCTTCACACTACAGGAGAATCACCTTCGATAAGACATACCAGGGTCCGTTTTTCCTTGATTTGGCTCTGGACTATTTCATGGACTTTTGGGACTGGTAACATCGTATCTTTTTGCGCTGGGGATCTGTTCTGTTGTGTAGCACTTCAGAACAGGCAGATTATTTTGAAACAAATACTGACAAAGAGAAAACCATGACACATGGAGATGCAGATTGTGATACATCTCATTATAGTTTTGCATTGTGTAACTCCTCTCTAAACGCCTCCAATTAACACGCCTTAAATCGCAAGATGATGCACACAGCACAAAACTGAGGCAAAGAGCTTGATACATTAACGGAAAGAGTCATGAGATGAAAATGATGCAAGTCACATACATTTTCATCCGAATGTGCCTTGATACATCACCCCCAAAGTATATACATTTTTGCCCCTTTGAAAAATACTACGGTCAAAGTATTATATCGACATTTTGACATTTGTTAATTATGTAACATGGATGGAAAAAGTGACAAAAATACTGACACATTCATCTGTGCGTAATAAAACTCCAACAATACAATTGGTGCAACACTACACAAGGTGGCACTATTTGTACAGACCAGGGGTAGGCGACCTACGGCTCCCAAGCTGCATGTGGCTCTTTCAGCTCCCACATGTGGCTCTCCCTCACTGTCCAGCCGGCCGCCGGTGGGGGTGTCCGGCCGCTGTGGGGGTGTCCGGCCGCCGGTGGTCGGGCCTCTCTGAGACGATGCGCACCGGCATGAGAGAGACTTGGGACAGTGCAGGAGTTAATGTTAATGCTTATACAGTATATACCTATTACTGTGTATAGTACAGTATATGTATGTGTATGGGGTGTAATATTCATGCATGTGCTGTATGTTAATCCTTATACAGTATATACATATTAGTGTGAATAGTACAGTATATGTATGTGTATGGGGGTGTAATATTCATGCATGTACTGTATGTTAATGCTTATACAGTGTATACCTATTAGTGTGTATAGTACAGAATATGAATGTGTGTGGGTTTGTAATATTCATGAATGTGTTGTATGTTAATGCTTATACAGTATAACATACTCATATTACTCGACCTCGCTGCAGCATTTGACACCGTGGACCACCCTCTTCTCCTTCACATTCTCCATACTCTTGGTATTCGGAACAAAGCTCTATCCTGGATCTCATCCTACCTCTCCCATCGTACTTTCAGTGTCTCTTCTGCTAACACCTCCTCCTCCTTCTCTATCGATCTCTCTGTGGGGGTACCCCAGGGCTCTGTCCTGGGACCCATTCTCTTTTCTCTTTACACACTCTCTCTAGGTGACCTAATCACATCTTTTGGGTTTAAATATCACCTCTATGCTAACGACACACAAATTTACCTTTCAACCCCCAAACTTACACCTGCTGTACAGACCAAAGTTTCTGAATGTCTCTCTGGAATATCATCCTGGATGGCCCTCCGCCGACTAAAACTTAACATGTCAAAAACAGAGCTCCACATACTTCCTTCCAAACCTGGCCCTACTACCTCCTTTCACATTAGTGTTGGAAGTACCATCATTCACCCAGAAGCACAAGCACGCTGCCTAGGGGTCACACTTGACTCCTCTCTCACATTCTCCTCTCACATTTGCCCCTTACATTCAAAACATATCTAAAACCTGTTGCTTTTTCCTCCGCAATATTACAAAGATACGACCTTTCCTCTGTTGCTCGACTGATAAAACTTTGATTCAGGCCCTCATTCTCTCCCGCCTCGATTACTGTAACCTCAAGCTGTCCGGCCTTCCTGCCTCTCACCTGTCTCCCCTACAATCTATCCTAAACGCTGCTGCCAGAATCACTCTGTTTCCAAAATCTGTCTCGGCGTCTCCGCTACTGAAATCCCTCTCCTGGCTTCGTATCAAATCCCGCATCTCACACTCCATTCTCCTCCTCACTTTTAAAGCTTTACACTCTTCTGCCCCTCCTTACATCTCATCCCTAATTTCTCGTTATGCACCATCCAGACTCTTGCGTTCTGCTCAAGGATGTCTTCTCTCTACCCCCTTTGTATCTAAAGCCCTTTCCCGCCTTAAACCTTTCTCACTGACTGCCCCACACCTCTGGAATGCCCTTCCCCTCAATACCCGACTAGCACCCTCTCTATCTACCTTTAAGACCCACATTAAGACACATTTGCTTAAAGAAGCATATGAGTAACACCGTGGCTAATACTATACACGATACATAAAGCTTGGCCCCTGCAGACGCACTTACCTGAATGCCCTCCTACTGTCTCTGTACGTTCTCCCCACCAATTAGACTATAAGCTCCCTGGAGCAGGGACTCCTCTTCCGAAATGTTACTTTTATGTCTGAAGCACTTATTCCCATGATCTGTTATTTGTATTATTTGTTATTTATATGATTGTCACGTGTAGTACTAATGTGAAGAGCTATGTACACTAATGGCACTATATAAATAAAGACATACATACATATCTGAGTGTGTATAGTACAGTATATGTATGTGTGTGGGGGTGTAATATTCATGCATGTGCTGTATGTTAATGCTTTTACAGTATATACCTATTACTGTGTATAGTACAGTATATGTGTGTGTGTGGGGGTGTAATGTTCATGCATATGCTGTATGTTAACGCTTATACAGTATATACCTATTACTGTGTATAGTACAGTATATGTATGTGTGTGGGGGTGGAATGTTCATGCATATGCTGTATGTTAACGCTTACAGTATAAACCTATTAGTGCGTATAGTAACAGTATATGTATGTGTGTGTGGGGGTGTAATAGTCATGCATGTGTCTGTATTAATGCTTATCAGTTGTAGCCCCGGTTTTATTTTGACTCCAGAAGCCCCCCTCTGTAGCGTGCCAAGCGATCGCGGTGCCGCCGGAGGCAGCGACGGACCTGCCGGCACAAGCAAGGTGGGGCCGGAGCAGGGAGCGCTCCGAGTCCCCGGAGTCTCTGCGGCGTACCCGGCTAGCGGGCCGCCATGACAGGTTGCGCGAGCGTGTCGCATTGCCGCAGCGAGCGCAGTAAGAATAGCGCACACGGTCCAATACTAAAGATGTCCTGTGGACTACTTCCCAGAAGCCTCTGGGGATTGCACTTTCACCCACATCACGTGCAGCCAGCCAGCAATAGGGTTTTGCAGCTTCTCCTGTGGAGGAAGGCTCAATGTTGCGGGGACCACGTTTGGCAGTTGGAGCTGGGAGCAGGAAGGGGGAGGAAGGTTGTAGGAGCGAGTGGCTCCTACACCAGGTAAGGTTATCCCCAGGCCCCAGGCAGGCCCCAATCCCCACCAGGGTAGGGGGGGTAATTACTGAGGGACGGCCCCTAGGTTAGGGACCCTGCCCTTAGGTGTGAGTGTGCACTTCTCAGTGTCATGGCTGGTAGTGCGGTGAGCGCTGACAAGTAGGCACAGTGTGTGTGTGCAATGCAGTGTAGCTGCAGGTACAGTGTGAGTGCAGTGTGTTTGCTGCAGGTTTAGGTTGAGTAGTTCCTTTGGGAGTTTCAGAAAAAGGGCTCCATTTGGAGCGCTGCTGAGATATCAGACCTGGGGTGCCCCGTAATTTTTTTCAAATTGTGCTCGATTTTTGTTTCGCTATGAGGAAGCCCTCAAGGTGGAGAGCCCAGTGCATACTTCCCGCCTCGCGGGAAAATGTTGCAAACATCTATCCAGACTGGCGGAAAAAACCCGAGCCCCGCCCCCCAATGTGAGTGAGCACGGTGAACAGCGGTCAGCCCCGTCTGTTCACCATGAGAAGGTGACGGCTGCAGTAAATACACCCCTCAGTTGTATAGAGCCTGGCGAACCAAGGAATGAATGTAACCGTTATTTTGTGTCCTGCTTACAAAGGACTTGAATATGCCTGGTAGTGAGGACTTTGATCCCTATCAGCTTCCACGTGGGTGTTCGTGGCACAAATGGAAGGGAAGAAGTGTCTCAAAGGCCCATGTTCTAAATGTGATTTCCCAGGTTGTGAATTGACCTGGGACCCCAGTGTGCCTGCTGCAGGCACAGTTCCGCTTCCTAAGCTGCTGCAGCCTACAGAAACCGCTGCGCTGGCGTGCGTTGTATTGATAACTCTTATAAGGTGTTATTGTTACCGCTGCGCTGGCGATGCATTGTATTGTAAACTCTTTATAAGGTGTTATTGTTATCGCGCTGCGCTGGCGATGCATTGTATTGTAAACTCTTTATAAGGTGTTATTGTTACCGCTGCGCTGGCGATGCATTGTATTGATAAACTCTTTATAAGGTGTTATTGTTACCGCTGCGCTGGCGATGCATTGTATTGATAAACTCTTTATAAGGTGTTATTGTTATCGCTGCGCTGGCGATGCATTGTATTGATAAACTCTTTATAAGGTGTTATTGTTACCGCGGCGCTGGCGATGCGTTTATTGATAAACTCTTTATAAGTGTTATTTTTTCGCTCGCTGGCGATGCGTTGTATTGATAAACTCTTTATAAGGTTTATTGTTACCACAGCTGCGCTGGCGATGCGTTGTATTAATAAACTCTTATAAGGTGTATTGTTTACCGCGCTGCGCTGGCGATGCGTTGTATTGATAACTCTTTAAGGTGTTTGTTTTACCCGCTGCGCTGGCGATGCATTGTATTGATAACTCCTTATAAGGTGTTAGCTTTGTTAGGGTTACAAATTGTCTAGCGTAGTGTTTCCCAACGCCAGTCTTCAAGTAACCCCAACAGGTCAGGTTTTAAGGATATTCCTGCTTCACATAGGTGTCTGAATCAGTGGCTCAGTAACTCCTTCGCCTGCCTCAGTCTCCCCTGGATCTTATGGAGATGGTCAGCGATTGAATAGCCCCCTCGGGTGGTGATAGGAAGGAAACTCCCAGACATGTAGCAGTAATTCCCCGTGATCACGGCTTCCTGAGAAGGAACTATTTGCGAAACGCGTAGAAGACCGTGCACTTTTAGTCAAGAGCTCACGGCAGCCACCGTAGGACTGCACGTGTATTCCCGATCAGCTGACGCCACAACCCTGCAAGGTCTGGAAGTGCGGACTCCCCACAGCCGCAGTCACCGGGAAGACGCCGCTTCTAACACTATGTAGTGCAGAATTGCTTTTATTTGTTTTAATACATAAACATATTTTTTATACGCATACTGTATCTCTTTGTGTAATTACCTACCTCGCAGGGAATTACCGCTACACGTCTGGAGGATTTCCTTCCTATCACCACCCGGGGGCTATTCAATCGCCAACCATCTCCATAAGATCCAGGGGAGACTGAGGCGGACGCAGTGTATCCCCACAAGATACCTTTCAGTGCCTTCTGACCTCACTGGCCACGTGAGTTGTGGCATTGCCCACTGTAAAGACATTTCCCATTATACCATTTTGGATTACATACAATCCTGCACTATATACTGTATTTTTCTTTATATTTCCATATGATTCTGCGCTCCCCTGAACACCACCATTCCAATGTTATTTTTTTCTACCAGTCATGAGTAGAATCTGCTAGTAAATGAATTGCAACTTCTGAGTAAGCGATCATTAATTAGTACAGTATATGATCATTCAAGTCATGGCATCTGCGATTTTGCCATTGAATGTTTTGGCACTTTTGCCATATACCTATTACTGTGTATAGTACAGTATATGTATGTGTGTGGGGGGTGGAATGTTCATGCATATGCTGTATGTTAACGCTTATACAGTATAAACCTATTAGTGCGTATAGTACAGTATATGTATGTGTGTGTGGGGGTGTAATAGTCATGCATGTGCTGTATGTTAATGCTTATACAGTTGTAGCCCCGGTTTTATTTTGACTCCAGAGACCCCCTCTGTAGCGTGCCAAGCGATCGCGGGTGCCGCCGGAGGCAGCGACGGACCTGCCGGCACAACGCAAAGGTGGGGGCCGGAGCAGGGAGCGCTCCGAGTCCCCGGAGTCTCTGCGGCGTACCCGGCTAGCGGGGGCCGCCATGACAGGTTGCGCGAGCGTGCGCATTGGTCGCGCAGGCGCAGTAAGAATAGCGCACACGGTCCGAATACTAAAGAGGTCCTGAGTGGACTACAATTCCCAGAAGCCTCTGGGGATTGCACTTTCACCCACATCACGTGCAGCCAGCCAGCAAATAGGGTTTTGCAGCTTCTCCTGTGGAGGAAGGCTACAATGTTGCGGGGACCACGTTTGGCAGTTGGAGCTGGGAGCAGGAAGGGGGAGGAAGGGTGTAGGGAGCGAGTGGCTCCTACACCAGGTAAGGTTATCCCCAGGCCCCAGGCAGGCCCCAATCCCCACCAGGGTAGGGGGTAAGTACTGAGGGACGGCCCCTAGGTTAGGGACCCTGCCCTTAGGTGTGAGTGTGCAGTCTTCTCAGTGTCATGGCTGGTAGTGCTGTGAGCGCTGACAAGTAGGCACAGTGTGTGTGTGCAATGCAGTGTAGCTGCAGGTACAGTGTGAGTGCAGTGTGTTTGCTGCAGGTTTAGGTTGAGTAGTTCCTTTGGGAGGGTTCAGAAAAAGGGCTACATTTGGAGGCGCTGCTGAGATATCAGACCTGGGGTGCCCCGTAATTTTTTTTCTAAATTGTGCTCGATTTTTGTTTCGCTATGAGGAAGCCCTCAAGGTGGGAGAGCCCATGTGCTGACTTCCCGCCTGCGCGGGAAAATGTTGCAAACATCTATCCAGGACTGGCGGGAAAACCCGAGCCCCGCCCCCACAATGTGAGTGAGCACGGTGAACAGCGGTCAGCCCCGTCTGTTCACCATGAGAGAGGTGACGGCTGCAGTAAAATACACCCTCAGTTGTATAGAGCCTGGCGAACCAGAGGAATGAATGTAACCGTTATTTTGTGTCCGTGCTTACAAAGGGACTTGAATATGCCTGGTAGTGAGGACTTTGATCCCTATCAGCTTCCACGTGGGGTGTTCGTGGCACAAATGGAAGGGAAGAAGTGTCTCAAAGGCCCATGTTCTAAATGTGATTTCCCAGGTTGTGAATTGACCTGGGGACCCCAGTGTGCCTGCTGCAGGGCACAGTTCCTGCTTCCTAAGCTGCTGCAGCCTACAGAAACCGCTGCGCTGGCGATGCGTTGTATTGATAAACTCTTTTAATAAGGGTGGTTATTGTTACCGGCTGCGCTGGCGGTGCATTGTATTGATAAACTCTTTATAAGGTGTTATTGTTATCCCGCGGCGCTGGCGATGCATTGTATTGAAAACTCTTTATAAGGTGTTATTGTTACCGCTGCGCTGGCGATGCATTGTATTGAAACTCTTTATAAGGTGTTATTGTTACCGCTGCGCTGGCGATGCATGTGATTGATAAACTCTTTATAAGGTGTTTTGTATCGCTGCCTGGCGATGCTTGTATTGAATACTCTTTTAAGGTGTTATTGTTACCGCGCTGGCGATGCGTTTTATTGATAAACCTTTATTTTTAAAGTGTTATTTTTTACGCTGCGCTGGCGATGCGTTGTATTGATAAACTCTTTATAAGGTGTTATTGTTACCGCTGCGCTGGCGATGCGTTGTATTAATAAACTCTTTATAAGGTGATATTGTTACCGCTGCGCTGGCGATGCGTTGTATTGATAAACTCTTTATAAGGTGTTTTGGTATCGCCCCTGGCGATGCATTGTATTGAAACTCTTTATAAGGTGTTATTGTTACCGCGCTGGCGATGCGTTTGTATTGATAACCTTTTTTAAAGTGTTATTTTTATCGCTGCGCTGGCGATGCGTTGTATTGATAAACTCTTTATAAGGTGTTATTGTTACCGCTGCGCTGGCGATGCATTGTATTGATAAACTCCTTATAAGGTGTTAGCTTTGTTAGGGTTACAAATTGTCTAGCGTAGTGTTTCCCAACGCCAGTCTTCAAGTAACCCCAACAGGTCAGGTTTTAAGGATATTCCTGCTTCAGCATAGGTGTCTGAATCAGTGGCTCAGTAACTCCTTCGCCTGCCTCAGTCTCCCCTGGATCTTATGGAGATGGTCAGCGATTGAATAGCCCCCTCGGGTGGTGATAGGAAGGAAATCCTCCCCAGACATGTAGCAGTAATTCCCCGTGATCACGGCTTCCTGAGGAAGGAACTATTTGCGAAACGCGTAGAAGACCGTGACACTTTTAGTCAGAGCTCACGGCAGCCACCGTAGGACGGTCACGTGTATTCCCGATCAGCTGACGCCACAACCTGCAAGGTCTGGAAGTGCGGACTCCCCACAGCCGCAGTCACCGGGAAGACGCCGCTTCTAACCAATATGTAAGTGCAGAATTGCTTTTATTTGTTTTAATACATAAACATATTTTTATACGCATACTGTATCTCTTTGTGTAATTACCTACCTTCGCAGGGAATTACCGCTACACGTCTGGGGAGGATTTCCTTCCTATCACCACCCGGGGGGCTATTCAATCGCCAACCATCTCCATAAGATCCAGGGGAGACTGAGGCGGACGCAGATGTATCCCCACAAGATACCTTTCAGTGCCTTCTGACCTCACTGGGCCACGTGAGTTGTGGCATTGCCCACATGTAAAAGACATTTACCATTATACCATTTTGGATTACATACAATCCTGCACTATATACTGTATTTTTCTTTATATTTCACATATGATTCTGCGCTCCCTGAACACCACCATTCCAATGTTATTTTCTACCAGTCATGAGTAGAATCTGCTAGTAAATGAATTGCAACTTCTGAGTAAGCGAATCATTAATTAGTACAGTATATTGATCATTCAAGTCGATGGCATCTGCTGATTTTGCCATTGAATGTTTTGCACTTTTGCTTTTCTTTCCCAGTTTAGCATTTCAGTAACAGAAGTATAAAATACATCTGCAATGAGTGAAAAGTTGCAATTGTGGCGTTGGAAAATATATTCTGTCCAATGGAAATTTACAACCCACTGGTTGTTATGCTGCTTTATACACGGACACACACACACATATATATATAAATATATACGCATGTTTTGTCATCTTGTCATATCTATTGTCTGATCATAATGAGATCTAGTCTGCTCTTCTGCCCGACTAGAAGAATATCCTACAGGAAACCCTATAAATATTTGTTGATGCAGGTTTTTGGATCGGGTCCGTAACTTTCTGGAGCAGTACACTCCTTTGCAATCCCAAGCACTTTACGAAACTGCAGCCTCTCAATTGAAAGTGCTTTGCTTTGTGGTAACATCACTAGTCTGAGTTAATGTGCTTTATATTTTGATGAAATTACCTCTGTATCTAATGCAGTTGCGATCAATAAGAGCCTCCTTGAAGGTACTGTACGTGGATGAATTACTCATGAAATGAATCCTGCTCTGCAAGCCCGTTCTTCCATTTTACTAAAAGGCCTTATGCGCATTGACAGCCACAAGCCTGACATCATTTCCTCACCATATCAAACATGTCTACAAAAAGATACTTGTGTAGCCATGTTTAGTTTTGGCTTCAGACCTGCCCTGCCTAGCATATAAATCCTGGTATCAGTGCAGGCAGTGTAAGGCCCAATCCGGGTTTTCCCCAGCAGTGGGCAGCTCCCTTGAGTGACAGGGGGGCGGGTCAAGACCTGTGTTCTGCCCAATCCTGGGTTCAGACCTTGGACCCTCCCCCAGGGTACTTAAATGTAGCAGTTGTCTCTCCCCTGAGACAGAAATGGGCTAGGTGTGCAGGGCTATGTCACCCTCCCTTAGGGGAGTGGGAGTGAGGACTATACCCCTCATCCCATCAGGGGGCGAGGGAAGAGCATAGACCGGCTCTGGAGGCCTCAAGCCAGAGTTTGAGTTTAGGAACCATTTGAATGCTGGGGGCCGAGTGTATGCAGTGGAAGCTGACTGTATGGTGTGAGAATAAAGTTGTTCCAGTTTATAAATATACTCCTGCCTCTGAGTGCAATCAGGGGGAGTATCCGAGTTTTCTCCTGCGGGGATTGCCTCCGGCACTCTTGGAGCCTGCAGGGGATGGAGGCGCTGAACCACCGAGAGAAGGACTAAACATTACACCAAAAGCCTGTCCTGTCTTCCCCATACCACTGGCGGAAAGTTCAGCATCCTGTGAACCAGCAGGTACCCAGCACTACACATCCTGTAACAAGGGAATTTCCCAGGGGTGGGGGAAACACGGTTACACTTGCATCAATAGTTTTTCATAAATGAATATTTATGTAGTGGCAAGATGAAAAAAAGTGCAAAAAAAGACATAGGTGGTGAGCAGCACAGACCCCAGGGCACCATGGGATGGACAGTTATGCTGCTAATGATAAGACACCTTAACACGGGTTGTTATATTTCTAATAAGTATCCGTCTTTTTACAATGCAGGGGATACAATGTTAAAAGGATCCACAATTAACCTGTCGAAAGTGTAGGTGTTTATTGGGTTTGACTAATACTGTATATTTGTTTGGTTAGCTGTAAATGTCAAATGTCAAACAGACTTCACCGTACTCAAACTATTTAAGTTTCATAAACATGCCATACTGTGCAAAGCAGTATAGACAAACGTAAGCAGTAGGCATACAAAATGCAGCAAAGAACCAAGAAGAACTGTTAGATTGGCAGCTGGTGGGAATCAGAGCAGAACTTCATAGGAACAGTGTTTCTGAAACGAATCATTGCAATAACCGTTCCAGTTTTTAATAGATACATTAAATATTAAACGGCACAGTCCTACAATGAACTCTTAGATAGTGGATACAATGTGTACCCACCACCCCTCCCCCTCCCCTTTGGGACTACTATTTCAGTTAAGGGATTAACTGTGTGGGCTCCCTCAGGTTACTTCCCATCATGTGATGAAGGATGATTATACAGAAGAGATTGCCACTCCTTTGTATGTCTTGTGATGTCACCATAGAGAGATAGAAAGATATATATAGCTCCACCAGATGTTCTAGAAACAGGTTCACCCAGAGTTCAGAATGGGGCCTCACTATGAGTCCTGTAAATAGGTTTGTGTGTATAGATTAATGCAGGGGGGGCACAAACATTTCCCCCTGTGTCCCCCTGCCGGCGGTCACCTCACCCCCGCTCCCCACCCCTCACCCCCACTTACCTCGGCTCCGGCGTCATGACATCACGTTGCCATAGCAACGTGACGTCACATGACCTGGCGGCATCATTTGACGCCGCGTTGCCATGGCGACGCATGTGAAGCCAAGGTAAGTAAAGGTTTATAGAGGCCCTACAGCTCCCCTAGCACTTAATTTAAGTGCCTTCGTGAAGAGCGCGGGGCCTCTGTAAACCGTGCGCACCCCCGCAGGCAGTCTCCCCCCAGTTTGCGCACCGCTGGATTAATGTATTAAGATGTGTGTCCTGTCAGCCTTTGTTGTTTTCAGTTAATAAGCGTGCCACTTTAAGGGTGCGAGATTGCTCTCCCTAGAGAAGAAGCGGAAGCATGCTTTTAGAAAGGAGTTCTCAGTGTTAGTAACTCGGGAGCGTGTTTGGATCGGCCCAACTGTGAGGTCCCTGGTACAATCCTGATCACATAGGTATGGAAGAAGTATGCGGTACACAGTATGCGGTACACGGTAGCGGGTTCCTCATTCAACAGCCTGAAATGTGTTCCAGAGTGGTCCATGTGATATGGATCATCCCTGACTCTATGCCAGAGACCGCCAGTCTAACCCTTACTGTGGGTGACAAGCCAAGTACCTTCCCAGCGTTGGAGTGTGAGCTACAAAGGGGAGGAAACCCTGCATATTATTATTTGCCATGAGGTCTCAGTCAGGGACGTGTGTCAGTGTCTGTGACGTATTATTGACGGATGTCCAATAAACCACTATATGTTTTATAAAAGTTCCTGTAAAGTTTATGTCTTGTACAATGCAGAACCCCAGGACACGCGCCGATCTCTTGTACAACGCAGAACCCCAGGACACGCGCCGATCTCTTGTACAACGCAGAACCCCAGGACACGCGCCGATCTCTTGTACAACCGCAGAACCCCAGGACAACCGCCGATCTTTGTACACACGCAGAACCCCGGACACGCGCTGCTCATCTTTACAACGCAGAACCCCAGGACAGCGCCGATTCTTGTACAACGCAGAAACCCCAGGACACGCGCGATCTCTTGTACACACGCAGAACCCCAGGACACGCGCCGATCTCTTGTACAACGCAGAACCCAGGACACCCGCCGATCTCTTGTACAACGCAGAACCCCAGGACACGCGTGATCTCTTACACCGCAGAACCCCAGGACACGCGCCGATCTCTTGTACAACGCAGGAACCCCAGGACACGCGCCGATCTCTTGTACAAACGCAGAACCCAACGACACGCGCCGATCTCTTTACAACGCCAGACCCCAGGACACAGCGCGATCTGTGTACAAACGCAAGAACCCCAGGACACGCGCCGATCTCTTGTACAACGCAGAACCCCAGGACACGCGCCGATCTCTTGTACAACGCAGAACCCCGGACGACGGCTGCTCATCATTCTACAACTTTTTTTGCAGAACCCCAGGACAGCGCCGATTCTTGTACAACGCAGAAACCCAGGACACGCGCGATCTCTTGTACAACGCAGAACCCCAGGACACGCGCCGATCTCTTGTACAACGCAGAACCCAGGACACCCGCGATCTCTTGTACAACGCAGAACCCCAGGACACGCGTGATCTCTTGACACGCAGAACCCCAGGACACGCGCCGATCTCTTGTACAACGCAGAACCCCAGGACACGCGCCGATCTCTTGTACAACGCAGAACCCAACAACGCGCCGATCTCTTTACAACGCCAGACCCCAGGACACGCGCCGATCTTGTACAAACGCAGAACCCCAGGACACCGCCGCCGATCTCTGTACACGAGAACCCAGGACACGCCGCGATCTCTTGTACAACGCAGAAGAACCCCAGGACACGCGCCGATCTCTTGTACAACGCAGAACCCCAGGACACGCGCCGATCTCTTGTACAACGCAGAACCCCAGGACACGCGCCGATCTCTTGTACAACGCAGAACCCAGGACACAGCGCCGATCTCTGTACAACGCAGAACCCCAGGACACGCGCCGATCTCTTGTACAACGCAGAACCCCAGGACACGCGCCGATCTCTTGTACAACGCAGAACCCCAGGACACGCGCCGATCTCTTGTACAACGCAGAACCCCAGGACACGTTTAAATACCCTCCATTACATAATAGCTTAAAGTCCATCAGCTGTGGCTACTCAAAATGTCTATTGATGGCAATTTATCCTTCAGTCAGCCCTATATATATATATATATATATATACAGATGCTGCTTCTTATGGAACTATATATTGTAACTAACTTATATCAAGAATGTGTTTGATGCTAGCCCTATATTTAGAGCATGAAGTGCATAGCTTAAAAAACACTTAAAACCTAATTAAACATTTCCTCACTGCCCATTCAGTGATAGTGAAACATTAAGCTTGTGCTAAACATCATATTCTATCTAGTAATACAGTACATAGAAAACTCATGGACACGTGTATCCTAACAGCAGTATGATACATCTAAATGTGAAGACTACAGTAACAATCTTAAAACAGTCTAAAATACATAAAAATAACTAATCTAAAATAAGAACTAGTCACTTCCAACATATGTGACCAAATAGAAAAGCATCACTCTAATACAGGATATCAATACAGCCTCTAATACTTTAATTGTGTAAGGTAGACTAAAACAGGCTCATAAATGTCAATATGATGTGACTGAGTACAGAGAATAATGACATTCCCTGATGGGGACGATGATCTCCTAAGACAAATGAGACAAAGGGAAGGGGTTAATAATCCAGCATACTAACCACAGAAAGGGGGGGGGGGGGAGGGGCAACGGGGGGGGGGGGGGGGGGGGGGGGGGGGGGGGGGTGGACGTTAAAAAATGGACAAGGCGCAACAATGGGATGCACCCAGATTTGTTAGTCTTGAATTAAAGCACCCAAATCTATATCTACATTCAGACCATATGAGACAAGTGTTTTTAATTTGTAAATCCAATAGGTCTCTTGTTTACATAGGCTGTTTAGCCTGTCTCCTCCTCTCCAATTTTGTGGTACAAATTTGATCTCCCTGTATGTTAGGCCAGTTGTATTCCCAGAGTGGACTGTGGCAAAAGGGCGAGACAGACTGTGTGTCGCTAGTTTTTTCTGAATGTTGCCCATGTGCTCCAGTATGCGGACTTTCAACGGTCTTGAGGTACGTCCGACATACTGGAGTCCACATGGGCATTCTATGAGGTACACTACAAAACAGCTGTGGCAATTGATAAAACCTTTATTCGTAAAGCCCTTCCCTGTGGTGTGAGAGCTAAAGTTGGACTTATCCTTGGAGGCATGTTTACATGCTTTACATGCATGACAACCAAAAAAAACCACAGGTTTAGGCAACCAATGAGCTGCAATCTCTTTAGGCTGTTTTTTAAAAACACTTGGGGCCAATTTATTCTTCAAATTGCCCGCCTTGGTAAAGATGACTCTAGGCTGATCCGGAATATGTCCCTGCAACACCAGATCCTTTTTCACTAAATGCCAGTGTTTTTTTCACAATCTGGGAAATCTCACTGGAATTGTTATTACATTTGTTGACAAAAGGAATTAAATACTGCTCCATCTTTTTCTTGGCTCTTGGTACTAACATATCCTCTCTCTTTGACATGCCTGCCTTCACTAGAGCCCTATCTACTACTGACTTGTCATAGTTCCTTTGGATAAAGCACTACTTTAAAATATTGGATTGGTCATTGAAGACTTTGTCCTCTGTACAGTTTCTCCATATTCTTTGAAACTCCAAAAGGAATGTTTCTAATCCATTCCTTCTTATGACAGCTTGAGTGGAGCAGATAATTATTCACATCCACTTTCTTCAGGACACTATTTACAACATATATAGTTAAATGTAAAAAATATATATTAGTGTTGCTATATTGCGATGTAAAATGGAGATTAATATTATTGTCATTAAGATAAAGTAAAAATGAATCTAGCTGGTGTACCGTTCCCTTCCAAATGAAGAGGACGTCGTTAATGAATCACTTCCAGAGGACTAGGCTCACACCAAACGGATGGTTCGACCAAATCTTGTCCAATTCCCATTTGGACATAAAAAGATTGGCGTAGTTTGGTGGGAACCTAGTCCCCATAGCCGTACGACACTTTTGATTGTAGGAAGTGCCATTGAATGAAAAGACATTATGATCCAGTACGAATTTAATGCCATCTAACAGAAAATCTCTTTGTTCCTGGTGGATCGTTGGATCACCTTCTAAAATATTCCTAATCGCATTGCATCCATCCCTATGATCAATGCATGTGTAGAGAGTGGTTACATCATACGTGACCAAAAGATAGCCCTTATGCCAAATAGTGTCTTTTAAAATATTTAAAACTTGTGCTGTGTCGCGAAGATAGGACTTGGTTTCTATGACATATTTTTGTAGATAATGATCAATATACGCAGAAAGATTTGCTGTCAGAGAGCCAATGCCCAAAATGATTGGCCTTCCGGGAGGGTTAATTGGGTCCTTATGGAGTTTGGGTAAAAAATGAAAAATAGCCATGGTTGGTTTGTCCTTCCATAAAAACTCAAATTCTTTCTCATGTAGAATCCCCAGATCTTTCCATCTACTTAAAAGAGTTAAAAGTTCTGCTTTAAATGTATTTGTAGGATCAGAACCCAATTTATCATATGTTGTGGAATCACTCAAAATTCGCTCAGCTTCTTGCACATAATATGTGGTATCCATTATTACCAACCTCCCCCTTTATCTGCCTGTTTTATAATGATTATCTCATCTGCCATTAGTTTTTCTAGTGCCTGTTTATCCACCTTGGTTAAATTATCTTTAAATCTCATTTTTTTATTCGAGAGTTTCTCAAAGTCTTCTACTAGTGCCTGATGGAACACTTCCAAATTGTGTCCCTTGGTGTTACTTGGATAAAAACTAGATTTTTCTTTGAGGCCTGAGTGTACATATTGATTCTCTACTGGGTCAATCTCACTGATTCTTGGGGCCTCTAAAACCCTCTGTGGATTAATAGGGGGTATACTTTCTCTGCTAGATAGCACGGCCCAGCAAAAAGGAAACAGAAAAGACAGAGAGAGTTGGTGCACTGATTGCAAGAAACAATATGCATTTTACTTTCTTAAACAAAATGTTACAAGCAGCCCTGTCACCCTCTCCAAACTATAAAGTATGAATCAAAGAGAATGAGAAATCAAAGGTGAAATAAATATCAGGATAACAAATAAGATTTATATTAAATCCAATACAACATTGTCATATTGAACATCGTCAGAGACTCAAATAATCACAACAAATGACATATAACGTGTATACAGAAATAGCAAAACGAGAACGGAAGTTTAGACTCAAAATATTGAGTCTAATACACCAGGTGTGTTGACACTATGTTTCTCGATTTATGGTGACGTTTTTTCTTTATGGTATTTTCAGAGTTATTTATTTGCTATTTCTGTATACACGTGTGTGCTGCGGGTGCAGGTGCTGCAAGGGCTGTGGGTGCAGGTACTGCAAGGGCTGTGGGTGCAGGTGCTGCAAGGGCTGTGGGTGCAGGTGCTGCAAGGGCTGTGGGTGCAGGTACTGCAAGGGCTGTTGGTGCAGGCGCTGCAAGGGCTGTGGGTGCAGGTACTGCAAGGGCTGTGGGTGCAGGCGCTGCGAGGGCTGTGGGTGCAGGTACTGCGAGGGCTGCGGGTGCAGGTACTGCGAGGGCTGTGTGTGCAGGTACTGCAAGGGCTGTGGGTGCAGGTGCTGCGAGGGCTGTGGGTGCAGGTACTGCGAGGGCTGTGGTTCATGCCGCTGCAATGGCTTTTTTTTGTCAGTTACTGTCTCCGTGTCCTTTTTGTTCCTTTCCTGGGTTAGTTCTTATTTTTTCCTTCCTATCTCGGTGGTCTTGTCAGTGCAGGCGCTGCAAGGGCTGTGGGTGCGGAGCGCAGGCTGTGACTGGAGATGTGGTGCGTATGGGCTGGGGTGCAAGGTAACTGCGAGGGCTGTGGGGTGCATTTCTGTTAGTTCTTTAACTGCAGTTACTTGGTTTGTGTTTGCAGGTACTGCGAGGGCGGTGGGGTGAGGTACGCGAGCTTGGGTGAGGTACTGCGAGGGCTGTGGGGGGGTTGCGTGGGTGCAGGTACTGCGAGGCTTGTGGGTGCTAGGTTTCTGCAGGGCTGTGGTGAGTTAGCGAGGCTGTGGGTGCATGTACTGCGAGGTGTGGGGGTGGTCTTGTGCTTGCTTGGTGGGTGCATGTACTGCGAGGGCTGTGGGTGCAACTGCAAGGGCTGTGGGTGAAGGTACTGCGAGGGCTGCGGTGCGAGTTACTGCGGGGCTCTGGTGCAGGTACTGGAGGGCTGTGGGTTGCAGGTGCTGCAAGGGCTGTGGGTGCAGTACTGGAGGGCGTGTAGGTGCACGGTTGTAGTGGAGGGCTGTGGGTTCAGGTGCTGCAAGGGCTGTGGTGCAGGTACTGGCGGCAGGAGGGCTGTGGGGTGCAGGTACTGGAGGGCTGTGGGATGCAGGTGCGCAGGATGGCTGCAGGGCAGGTGCATGCAAAGGGCTGTGGTGCAGGACTGCGGGGCTGTGGGTGCAATACTGCGAGGGCTGTGGGGCAGGTGCTGCGAGGGCGTGGGTGAAGTGTGCTGCAAGGGCTGTGGGTGCAGGTACTGCGGGTGCTGTGGGTCAGGTGCTGCAAAGGATGCGGTTCATGTCTGCAAGGCTGCGGGTGCACAGTGCTGCAAGGTGCTGGTGCAGGTGCTGCAAGGGCTGTCGGTGGCATGTTCTGCAAGCCGCTGTGGGTGCAGGCACTGCGGTTGCGTGATTGAGGGTGCTGCAGGGCTGCGGGTGCAGTGTACTGCAAGGGCTGTGGGCTGCAGGTACTGCAAGGGCTGTGGGTGCAGGTGTCTCTGCAAGGGCTTTGGGTGCAGGTACTGCGAGGGCTGTGGGTGAAGGTGACTGCGAGGGCTGTGGGTGCGGTACTGCAAGGGCGGGGTGCAGGTACTGGAGGGCTGTGGGGGCGTTGCTGGGGGCGAGGGCTGTGGGTGGCATGGTGCTGTGCAGGGCTGTGGGTGCAGGTACTGCGGTGCTGTGTGGTGCAGGTGCTGCAAGGGTGCGGGTTGCATGTGCTGCAGGGATGTGGGTGCAGGCATGTGGGTGCTGTGGGTCCAGGTGCTTGCAAAGGCTGCGGGTGCAGGCGCTGCAAGGGCGGGGTACATGGCACTGCTGTGCTGTGGGTGCAGGTGCAAGGTGTGGGGGTGCAAGGTGCCTGCAAGGGCTGTGGGTGCAGGTCTTGCAAGGGCTGTGGGTGCAGTACTGCGAGGGCTGTGGGTGCAGGACGCGAGGGCTGTGGGTGCAGGCTAGTGTGCAGGGCTGTGGGTGCAGGCACGGTGTACGTGCTGGCTGCAGGTCTGAGGTGAGTGGGCACGCTGATGAGGGCTGGGGTGGTCAAGGTACTGCGAGGGTGGTGGGGCGGTACTCGGTCAGGTATGCAGGTGCGGGTGCAGGTACTTGCGAGGGCTGTGGGTGCAGGTACTGGGAGGGCTATGGGTGCAAGGCGCTGTGGTTAAAGGCGCTGTCGGGTGATGTAGGTGCAGGTGGCTGCGAGGGCTGGGTGCAGTACTGGCGGGCTGGTGGGGGCAGGTACGTGGAGGGCGTTGGGTGCGCAGGTACTGCAAGGGCTGGGGGCGGCTGCAGGCCTGTGGCAACGCTGCAAGGCTGTGGGTGCAGGCGCTTGAAAGGGCTGTGGTGCAGTTCAGCCTGCAAGGGCTGGTGAGGTAGAGTGTGCAGGCGCCTGCCGAGGGCTGTGGTGCAGGCGCTGCGAGGCTGTGGGGTGCATGTACTGCGAGGGCTGGTGGGGTGCATATGCCTTCAAGTTCTGTGGTTGAGTTTCTTCAAGGTCTGTTTTGTGGCATGTCACTGCTATTGCTTTTGTTTAGTTCCTGGAGGGTTTTTTTGCAGGTACTGCGAGGGCTGTGAGTGCAGGTACTGGAGGGCTGTGGGTGCAGGTGCTGTGGGTGCAGGCACTGCGGGTGCTGTAGGTGCAGGCGCTGCGAGGGCTGTGGGTGCACGTACTGGAGGGCTGTGGGAGCAGGTACTGCGAGGGCTGTGGGTGGAGGTGCTGCGAGGGCTGCGGGTGCAGGTACTGCAAGGGCTGTGGGTGCAGGTACTGCGAGGGCTGCGGGTGCAGGTACTGCAAGGGCTGTGAGTGCAGGTACTGGAGGGCTATGGGTTCAGGCGCTGTGGGTGCAGGCGCTGCGGGTGCAGGCGCTGCGGGTGCTGTAGGTGCAGGCGCTGCGAGGGCTGTGGGTGCACGTACTGGAGGGCTGTGGGTGCGGGTGCTGTAGATGCAGGCGCTGTGAGGGCTGTGGGTGCAGACGCTGCGAGGGTTGTTTGTGCAGGTACTTCGAGGGTTCTGGGTGCAGGTCCTGGAGGGCTGTGGGTGCAGGTACTGGAGGGCTGTGCTTGCAGGTCCAGGAGGGCTGTGGGTGCAGGTACTGGAGGGCTGTGGGTGCAGGCACTGCGAGGGCTGTGGGTGCAGGTACTGCGAGGGCTGTGGGTGCAGGTACTGGAGGGCTCTGGGTGCAGGTCCTGGAGAGCTGTGGGTGCAGGCGCTGTGGGTGCAGCGCTGTGGGCGCAGGCGCTGCAAGGGCTGTGGGTGCAGGTACTGCGAGGGCTGTGGGTGGTTCCTGTGCAGTGGGTAATGCAGGTACTGTGTGAGCTGGGTAGTCTGCGGGAGCGGCAGGTATTGTGGCATGTGCTAGGGATGCAGTTTCTGTTTGTGCAGTGGGGGCTGCAGGTTCTGTTTGTGCAGTGGGGGCTGCAGGTTCTGAGACAGCACCAGTGAGGCGCAAAGCCGTCACAACAAGTGCACAAGCCGTTCACCAATGTGCAAGCCGTCACACAATGTGCCCAAAACCGTCTCAAAATGTACCAAAGCCTTCACGCAATGTGCAAAGCCGTGTACCACACAGCACTGTGCACAGCTGTCACACAATGTGCCAAACCGTTCACCAAATGTGCCGAGCCGTCACAACAAAGCTTGAAAGACACGTCTCACAAATGTGCCGAAGCCGTTCTCACATGTTGTATCATGTCTTCACAATGTCACGAATCGATATGCATAATCATAGGAACCACTACATCGCATTATTCACAATATATTTTTCAGGTGGCAATTTTAAAAAAAAAAAGAAAAAGACAAGGTTTTCATCTCTTTTGTCATAACTTTTCATTACATTTGCGGCTATATCTTGCGTTAGTATTTACAGACCAATATACAATAATTAGCAAGTACAAATACATGGTGAACTGAGAATATTAAAAAAAGCAGTACGGTTGGGAGGACACATCACACTGTCTCACCTTTTCATGGAACAAAATGAAAATTATTTTTGCCAATATTACAAGTATCTCCTAAGGTTAATAAAGTCGCCAAACCTTCTGACACCTTATACTTGCATGGCTAAAGAGCTTTTTTTTTTGCTGAATACATGACTCTAATGCACACTGTCTGTTGTGTCATAAAGTATCACATGAGGGATAACAATGGTCATGATTGTGGTCAGTATAGTGGGAAGTGTATCACGGCGGAAAGTGATGAATTCAAATGTCTTTGCATTTATTGCAACTGCATATTCCAAAATATTTTTAACCCTATGCGAGTCACCGTGGATCTGCTAAGTCCTTATTTATAGATGGAAGGAGCTAACATATGTACAATTAATGTGCTTCAATTTAATGTATGTAATCTGACTTAATGTGAGATGTCTATTACATATGCCAAAACTGCATCTTTTTTCCCCCCCAATTGCTGTTTTATCTGCGTTGTAGGTGGGCAGATTTCAGCCAATGTGATCCCAATTGAACAGGATTTTGTTCAGTTAATGAGATAGTGGTCAAGCAATTTTTGCTAGAATAAACAAACTATATAAGTATGTATCACCTTCGTAACTAAGGCCCGTAATTAGTGGGCGCACACACGCGGGCAACTTATAATTGGGCATGTGGTAACAGAAATGGGTAATAGGGAACCTGCGTGTGTGCAAGGGCAGTGAGCGTAGACGCAGGGCGATTAGGGGAGAAGACTCCGAAAAGTAGTAATCGCGCGGTAGAGAAGGCTACAGGGTCTGCTATTTATGTTGTTAATATGTGATGGTGGGTGTCGTGGTTGTATGATGGGATAAAAGTTGCACAATATTAATAAAATAATTTATTCTAACAGCATGTCTTTTTTTTTATTTTTAATAATACACACACCACACATACATCACACCAGCTGCTTCCACAGGGACAACACACAACAAACACACACACACAGCACACACACACCAACACACACACAAACAAGGAAACACAACACACACACACACACACACAACCAAACACAACCACACACACACCACACACACACTTGACAACACCACAGTACCCTTCCAAGCCTGTCGCTCACAGCAGCAGACGGAACGTATTTTGTAACACAAATAAAGTTGCACAACTGTGCATACGAGCGTTCGCAGCAGGCACGCACGACAGGCACCACATCCTTGAAGCTGTGAGAAAATCGCTTGTGTTGGCATTGTGTATTGTATGCCTCTTATTTATATAGCACCAATTGTAAGTAAATAACAATAAGATGCAGCAAAAGCAGACAATAGGAAAGGGAAATCCTGCCCAGAGTACAATCTAAGAGGTTTGATGGAAAATTTACAGAGGAAGCAGGTGAGGAATAATGCGTAGATGGATGCTTGGTCATCTGAATAGTGGTGGTAAGAGTGAACTGTGGTGTGGGACCTAGCCAGAGGCTGTTAGGAGGGATGGCCGGTATTTGTGCAGATTTTAGCGTGTTGGCCAAGGAGGTAAGTTAAATCAGATGGTTAAACCATTTACGGGGAGAGATGGCAGAGGAGGCTGTATGGGTGGAGAGCAGTGGTTTATTGTGTGGTGTTCGGTCTTAGGAGATATATGGCCACCCCAGCAAGACAGGGATGTTAGAAAGAGGGGAGTAGAATGAGGGGGGTGAAAGGGATTTATGTGGTTCTAGGCTGGTTTGCCTCACAGGGACTTTTTGATTGAGAGGGGTTGGGTAAGAAGTTTGGAAAAAGGTAGTAAAATAATTGTATAAATGCAGCAGGGACTATAAATAATGGGCCGTGAGTGATATGGGCAAGACAATGAGGGGAGATGGAGATGGAGATGAAGATATGTGGTAGAGAGTGGGAGTGAGGACAGTTGGAGAGAACAGAAACATTTATACTAAAGGAGTGAGGAGACATAAACAAGACAAAAAAAGCAATAGGGAGGGCACAAAAGAGTGAGATGCAGAGGAGAGACTAACTAAATAGTATTGGGGATAGGAAGAGTACAAAATACACAGCATTGAAAGTCACATGCTCACGGTTACAAGGTTGTTGTTGTTTTTGAAGTGCAAAGTCCAGATTCTTTCATAGTATTCAACTCCAGATCTAACTCCAGTATTAACTCACCAGACACTTTGTGACACAGCAATATGGGGCTCACAGCCAAGATAGACTCACTAAAATCTCTTAAACACAGACAAGCATTGATAACAATTAAAGGAGGGGTCTGCTATTCAGCCTCATACCAGGTAGATGTTAAATAAAGATCAATCGCAGATGGGCCTTATTTGGATAGGAAGGGTTCCAATCAAACAAATATACATGTGTGGAAAAAATGAAACGAATTAGTCCATAGTATTCAGTAAGCTCCGGTTAGGGATATTTAAGAGATAGAGAGCATCCACAGATGATAACTCCAGTATTAAACTCAAAGACATCTTTTATATTCCTATAATCCTAATCTCACCTTCACAGACCAAGCCTGAACCTATAGAGCAGGTGCATGCACGCACTACAGTACGACGGAGGGCAAACAAGCAAGCAACAATTAGCAAAATGTTATATACCAAGAACCATAGAAACTTGTAGTATTGCTATCAAAAATAACAGCAAACTAAATACTCTAATCTAATAATATGTTTCAATATACATATTTAAGGGATTATGGGATCATCTTTTGTATGGAGATTTATTATGAGCTTTACAAGTACACTAACAGAAAAATATCTGACACTGGGGTAACCATTTGAAGATATTACTGCTATAGTAGCAAACATAGAACGGGAATTAAGAGCGCAAAAAAAAAAGACAAATCTTATAAGTGATAAGTAATAATGTATACCAGTGATTCAAGAAATACAACTAAGCAGGACAAAAATGCTGTCTTTACAGGGTTTTATTCCAATCCCTTCAACAAATGCCAGAAAGATATTAGAGCGCAGGAAAGTCAACCAAAAAAAGGAGTATATATATATATAATCATCTATAGTGACAAATGTCTCCCTACGTGTGCTGCGTCTGTCCGGGATACTTCACAACACAGTCTTCTAGGGTTATTTTAAAGAGAAAAAGTGATAATACTGAGCACCATATTGCGTAATCCAGAACTATGCCTGCTGTATTTCCATCCCAGTATAGGACTGCAACACTAACAACACATTAGAGGCAAACAGCCATTGACCTTCGGTGTTTATTCGTTATAAAGTTGCGACAGGACGATATCTCCGGCACACTATCCCTTTAAGGAAAACAAATCATAAAATTAAAGCCTACTCCACGGTTGTAATGAGACTAACTCACCACGTAGCCTAACTATGTCGTCCTGGCCAGTAAGCCTAAAGTTACCAGCTTTAAATAACACACTATATAGCAAAATGTAACATAAAGTCCTATCTTTAGTAGTGGGAACTTGGTCCCAATATGCGCGTCCTCGGCCAATCTTCCCGATACCTGCACCACTTGAAGGGGGCGTCCCCGAAAAGATGCGCCGGGAGACGGCAATAAACCACAGGGCCTCCAGGGCTCTGGGGAGAAGAGAGGATGCAGCAAAACCTAGCTGCCTAAATAACCTGTTCCTCATTAGAGGAGAGCAGTGAGGGGAATTAGAATCATTTGTAAACTCTGGTCCTGGATTTCCATTCTTCAGCCTCAGAGACTGAGAAGCTGTGGGATAGATCCTGTTTTACACTATGTCTGCATTTGTTTTTAAATCTATATCGGACAGAAAGCTGCCTATATCCTGGGAACTATGTCAAATATATATTTGCAATAGCTCTGCGACGACCAGGCATACATGTATGATGCTACAAGGCAAGTACAGGCAGGTGTGAAGTCTTTACTTCCCAGAGATAGCGCAGGTGTCTTTGTATAAAATAAATAGTTTCACCTATTTACCTTATAAGTGTCATTAGGTTATTTGGTATATGTTTGTAGTCAAATAACAAAGCGCTGCAAACTATCAGGGAATATAAAAATGAAAAAACAATGGTAGTGGTGAGTTAGAAAGCATCTTCTCGATATAATAATCATTAACAGGGTTTCCAGTTCAAAAATCAGCATTCTATTCTTTTCTTCAATCAGCTTCAGCAGGGATACAGTATACTATATACGTATGTTCCGTATCTGAAGGTAGATAGTGAGATCTTCTACCTGTATTCGATTTGTAAAAGAACCTTTAGGAAAGTAGGATGCTATGTTCAAAGTGATTTTATACTTTTGAGACAAAGAGATATAAATCCACTTATCTTAGCTATCTTGCTTTTTATGCTATTTAAACGCACTGATTTCTCAAGAAAGATAAAGAACTAAGAAAAATATATATATCAGAGATAGGAAAAGAGAGACATACACAGACCGACATGTAAAACACAGACAGAATCCTAGTGAATGTTTATATAATCAGAGATAGCTAGAAAAAGCTAAGAACAGGATCCACACCTGTCAGAATATAAGTTATAGCTTATAGACAATGTATGGGGAAACCAGGAAAGGAAACTTATCATCCTGTTTCAAGTTGTCCCTGATACTAATAACTATATTTGCTATCTATATAAGTAAATATACATAACAAAAATAATATAATCAGTGCAGAGGCTCAAAACTGAGGGAAAAAAAGGTCGAAAGTAAAATACAAAAATAGGAGTGAACCCACTCCGTGTTATGAGATCATCACAGGCGTATAGAGATACATCTCTTGATCAAGTAGCATAGTCCAGAATGGGCAGGGTACAGAAAACACCAAACGATGGAAAAGAAAAGAGGGCCACAGATAGGGCAAATACATGTATGTGAATAAAGTATTGCACTTCCACACTGACGTAACGTTCAAAATGCAGAAGAGTACACAGAGTCACAGGTAAAGAATGCTGGATCTCGCGGAACGCTGTCTCAAGCCTGCCAGCTGCCAGTCCGCGAGCCTGCGCAGTCGATGACATCACGGCTGGAAGCAGAAGGGAGAGTCGGTCACAGAACCAGAGCTGCCGCTCACTGTGCGCATGTCCACTCAGCCCGGTGAAAACATTCTGACCACATTTTACATCATTGGCATATTTATAAACACTAAACATTTCTAACTATAGACGTTAAAGTCTTAATTAGGGCATTTTCATGGTTACCACAGATCTGGTAATTTCAGGTTCATTAAGAAGACATTAAGGTGACACGAGGTGGGGTTACATCAACTAGCCACAAACAATTCTACAACGTTTATTGTAAATTGTGTTACTACTAAAAGGAGGAGACATTATAAAAGTTAGTGTACAGAGGTACATGTATATATTTGTATTTAGTTTCCTCATAGGTTTTAAGTATGTTACTTATAACTTTACTATTGACTACCTCAAAGAAAGTGGTCCTGTACTGTAGTTAGTGGTTTTATACATTAATACGTAACTTGTGTAAGTGTAAATGTGCATTCAAATATGAGAGAAATACTTTTAAGTAAAAAAGAAGCAAAATAATAAAAAAAAAAACTAAAATATTTCTCGAAATGACACAAACGATAGGACGAATGTCATGGAGCGGTGCAAGGAACAAAAAGAAACATTGTGGACAATTGAACTAACGATCTATGATAAGCCATGTACCTAATGGCCACACTCTAATTAATAAAGACTATGTTTAGCACTGCTAGTAAATATGGCAAAATGTTACCTTCAGCAAGAACTCTACATTTTAAGTGTAGTTTGACAATTTAGACGTTATGGAAGCAAAGCATACCAAAAATTAAGTTTGACAACTGTATATATAAAAAATATTGAAGAATTAGAAGCGGTGCGTTATCTAAGTTTATATGAAATAACATACGTATAAACATGTGCAATTAACTTGCAGACGCTTGTTTAAGACCTTTGAGTCTAAGTGCCTACGCTGCATTATCCTGGAGACTGAAGAATGAACTGTTTGAAGCAGATGTGTGAGCAATCTGTACGTCGACTTCAGTGTGTATAAATGATACACCACTAGTCATCGTTATGCATCAGTCATGGATTTGGAGGTAAAGTATACTTGTCAGATAGGTTTAATTTATGCACAAAGTCCAGATGAATTAGACACTTTCAATGTCAATACCCAAAGGGGAAATAAAACTATAGGAAAAGCACATCCAAAGCAGTCATAAGGAACACTTATCATACTGGAGGCATATGCATGCAATAATACAACAAAGAAGAAGCAGGAATGTCATCATTAAAATGCTATTAGACACTACCCCTTAGGAAGGAATCTTAACACAACATTCTTCTCAACAAATGGTCCTGTCTAGCTACCTGCATGTTTAAATAATGGTACTATTAAAAGTGTTTCAAACTAGTTTGTTTTAGTCAAGCTGTTTAAGAAGCGTATTAAGGAGGCATATAAAAATATACATGCATTTTCTGATCAAACATGAGCTGCAAAGTTATTTTTGCATAAAAATAGTATTCTCTCTATTTGTGCACATTTGTTGTGTAAAGCGCGTTGTTAACGATGTATTCGGACTTAGGGCTCTATGCATAAGCGCCGAAAAAGTGCTTTCGGCAAGTGTTCCCTATCGGCATGATTTTGGCGATTTGCCCTCGCAGTATTCAGTAAGGGCCGAATCCATGCGATCCCTGCCGGATCAGCGAAAGCAAAACTGCCGATGGACCTTGTGCCGATCAGGCTGGCTCCCGTAACCGCCGATAGGCCTTTTCTGCCGATAGATGTTTGCAGCAGAGAGAACCAGCCGCTCTCTCGCGCAAACATCGGCAAAATATAAAGTATTATAAACAACTTTAATCATAGTGCACATGTGCAGGGGGTCTCCGGTTGCTGAACCGCGTTGGTTTCAGGTCCGGGGACCCCCTGCTTCCTGAGATACAGGCCCCTTATAAGGTCCGTATCCCTCTGCATTTCAAGGTCCGATCACGTGACCGGATGTGATAAACAAAGCAGAGGATACCGGCATCCCTAAAGGGCCTGTATTAGGGAAGCAGGGGTCCCCGGACCTAAAACCAAAGCGGTTCAGCTCCGAGACCCTTGCCATCTACAATATAGATAAACAACATATATAAAATAAACATCATCCTTACCTTTGGGCTATGTGCTACGTAACGAAGCAGCATGAATGTATTTTTTAATAGTGTACTGTGAGCAGAGGGTCCCCTGAGCTGAACCGCGTGTGATTTGTGGACCAGGGACACCTGCTTCCTGAGTTACAGGCCCCGGTATGTGTCATCGGGTGTGGCAGTGTCGCCGCCATCTTTATAGCACCCCATTGCGCCGTGTCCGCTATAATATGGCGGCGGGACACTGTAACCGATGCCCCAAACCGTGGGGCCTGTAACTCGGGAAGCAGGTGGTCTCCTGAGCCACAAACAATGCGGTTCAGCTCAGGGTAACCCCTGCTCCCGCACAATATTATTAAATACATAAATGCTGCTTTCATTACCATAGCGTTTAGCGCTAAGGAAATGAAGGGGGTAAGGCAGAATGCATGTTTATTGGGGACTTTGCCCCCAATAAACATAGCAAAAAACAACATACACCCCCGTGTGTATTTAATATACATAAACAACATAAATACATTAAATACATATAGACTCACCCATTTCCGCTGCCCACGATGAAGGCCACCTCATCTTCATCCTGCCCATGCCCCTCCCCTGCTGCAAAACAGGACACAAGAATGAAAACACCAATGTAATGTCCCCTAACCCCTTAATCACCATAGCGGTTATTAACCGTCTAAGTCATAAGGGTTAACCCACCCTCACCCACCAACTCGGGACTCTACATCCCCTCCCACACTAACCCCCACCCCCGTGAGAGCCTAACCACCCTCACCCACTACCCACAAAGGAGTCCTCCCAAAACCGTTGGGGAAAATACCCCCCCCCCACCCCAGTACCCACAATAAAAAACAATAACACCGCCCCACAATAAGCATCATTCTATTTATAAATACATTACCCACCCCCTGTGCCCCCCCCCTAAATACATGTATTATCTTTTTACAAAAAAGGTTCATAACACAGCCCACGCGAGTCCCCGGCAGCTGGGGCGGGGCACCTGACAGACCTACAGGGTACCAGCAGCTCATTTCAAACAGGTTCTGGTGGGGCCTGTTGGTGGGTCCCCGCCAGCGCCATGGCCCCACCAGGTGGTCTCTTGGGTCACCGTGGCCACAATTGGGTCCCCACGGTAAGCCGCGGATGTTCTGGGAGCCCGGGTCAGACCCACAGGTGTCTGCAGGGCCTCGGTGGTTCCCAGCGGGGGTCTGTGGGGGAACTGACGAGTACTGTCAGGTCACTTAACGGGTCCGCGGGTGATGGTGCCGCCGATTGGGCTACGCTATCCCGCCCAGGTCCGCGGGCCACCCACGATGGGGACCATGCTTCATCCCCGCAGATACGGGTCCACGGTGCCCCCACAGTGTGACGCCACCCGCTTCATCCCCGCAGGTGTAACCCGTGAACCACAGCCTGAACCCGTGAGATATACCCGAGGAGACTGCGGTGGTCTCCAGAGGTCTATCACAGAACCACGGAACAAAACGCCTGAATGTAAAAAAAAAATAACCTAGCCTATACATTCAATACATTACACCCCCCTCCCCCCAACACTACAGTAACAATAATGTGCAAAATAACTAATATTCCATAGAAGGGAAAGGTAATTAAGGGTTAAGCCACACTGGCCCGATACCCACCCTCACCCATTCGATTGTACAGTGCTTCTCACTGCAACGATATATATATTATACAGATAGAGAGATGAACCAATATACAAAAATATAGTAGAAGGGTTATCAAAAAAACTGCATACTACAAATAACACTACTCCATACAGACACACTACAATAAAATCAATTTCCTTTAATAATCCTATCTGATCTTACAACAAAATCCTAAAATGCCAATCAAAACTCAAATGACAATCAAAACATTGCATTTACGCATGAAAAAAAACATGGCCGTCCTCACATGGTACGGTAGCCAATCAGAGCGTGGGAACACCATCCCAACTCTTTGGCTCTAGTAAACCATGTGACAGAGGCTTGGGGGAGAACGGATGTGACGTCATTGAAAGCCTGTCACATGGTACCAACATATACAGTACTATTTATATTTTATTTGATATTCATTTGATTTTTAGATATATTGTTTATTTAATTAGGTGGGGTGCATGTGTGTGAGTAGTTTTGTTTTATTGTGGGTACGGGTAGCGGGTGTGGGTGAAGGGGGGATAAGCCCCAACGGTGGTGTTTAGGGCTTGCGGGTGGGTAGCGGGAGCCTTAACCCCTTCATGGCCGTAGCGGTATAATGCTACGGTCGTGAAGGGGTTTAGGGCACCCGCAAACCCCCCGCAAGCCCAAACAAGCAACAAGGGACCCCATTCCACCTTCACCCCACCCCCCTACCCACAATAAGCCTGGCAGGGGGGGTTAACACCTTATTGCCTTAGCGGTTAGCAGCTAAGGTAATGAAGTGGGCTGTACATGCCTTTTTCCTCCTCGGATGCATGCCGGGGGCCCGGTGCTGGTATAAGGGTATCAGTCCCGGAGGACCCCCGGCATCATCACAGGCAGGAAAGGGCGTGATTTTTCTAAGTGTCGCCCTTGCTGATGCTTCTCCTCCACCAACTTGCCAACTTAGTGGCGGGCTGGATGCCAAAAAACTCTACCATTCTGGAGTGCCGATCGATAGCGAAAAGCTGAACGGGGCTACTTGAATTCAGCCGAGCTCAAAAAGTGCCGATAAGTGGCTTATCGGCAGCCGAGATGCCGATAATTTTTGATCTGCAACAAAAATTGGCCGATAATTCCCACTTATCGGCGCTTACTGAATCGGGAGGGCAAATTTGCCGAAAAAAAAATGGCGATAACAGCTAATCGGCGCTTACTGCAGATGGGCCCCCTTATGTTTTGGTGGTACCGTGACAAGGTGCGAGATTCACAGAGGCTCACCCGCAGACGGGATACGGTCACCAGCAGAGAATTTAGTAGGGGGGTTTATGTAAAAAGTCATATGTGACCAGCACTGGCACCCTGAATATTGCTGTTATTGAAATGGAATGCACAAATAGCAATATACAAAGTAACGATGTCACTAAAAATGACTTGAAACCCTTAACGTCACACACAAGCACAGAACCTGCAGCCCCCATGCCAACAGAACCTGCACCCCCACATGCACAAACAGAACCTACAGCCCCACTGCCACAAACAGAACGCCAGCCCCAACTGACAACAGAACCTGCAGCCCACCACTGTACCAACCAGAACCTGCAAGCCCCAATCACCAACAAGAACCTGCAGCGCTCCCACTGCACAAAAAAACTGCAGCCCCCACCTGCACAAACAGAACCTGCAGCTCCCCACTGCACAAACAGAACCTACAGCCCCCACTTGCACAAACAGAACCTGCAGCCCCCACTGCACAAACAACCCGCCGCCCACTGCATACCAGAACTTGCACGCCCCACTGTAACAAACAGAACTTGCAGCTCCCACTGCACAAACATAGAACCTGCAGCCCCCACCTGCACAAAGGAGAACCTGCAGCCGCCACTGCCCACAAACAGAAACTGCAGGCCCCCACCTGCACAAACAGAACCTGCAAGCCCCCCCACTCGGACAAACAGAACCTGCAGCCCCCACACGAACTGCGCCGACAAAACAAAACCTGCAAGCCCCCCACCTGCACAAAACGGGCTGCAGGTTCTGTTTGTGCAGTGGGGGCTGCAGGTTCTGTTTGTGCAGTGGCGGCTGCAGGTTCTCTTTGTGCAGTGGGGGCTGCAGGTTCTGTTTGTGCAGTGGGAGCTGCAAGTTCTGTTTGTACAGTGGGGGCTGCAGGTTCTGTGTATGCAGTGGGGGCTGCAGGTTCTGTTTGTGCAGTGGGGGCTGCAGGTTCTGTGTGTGCAGTGGGGGCTGTAGGTTCTGTTTGTGCAGTGGGAGCTGCAGGTTCTGTTTGTGCAGTGGGGGCTGCAGGTTCTGTTTGTGCAGTGGGAGCTGCAGGTTCTGTTTGTGAAGTGGGGACTGCAGGTTCTGTGTGTGCAGTGGGGGCTGCAGGTTCTGTTTGTACAGTGTGGGCTGCAGGTTCTGTTTGTGCAGTGGGGGCTGTAGGTTCTGTTTGTGCAGTGGGGGCTGCAGGTTCTGTTTGTGCAGTGGGGGCTGCAGGTTCTGTGCTGGTGTTGTGACGTTAAGGGTTTCAAGTCATTTTTAGTGACATCGTTACTTTGTATATTGCATATTTGTGCCATTCCATTCAATAACAGCAATATTCAGTGTGCCATCTGCTGGTCACATACTGAATTTTACATAAACCCCACATATAATTCTGCTGGCTGACCGTATCCGCGTCTGCGGGTGAGCCTCTGTGGGAATCTCGCACCTTGTCACGGTACCGAAAACAGTAAGGGCCTCATGCAGTAAGCGCCGATTAGCTGTTTATCGCCATTTTTTCGGCAAATTTGCCCTCCCATTCAGTAAGCGCCGATAAGTGGGAATTATCGGCCAATTTTTGTTGCAGATCAAAAATTATCGCACTCCGGCTGCCGATAAGCCACTTATCGGCACTTTTTGAGCTCGGCTGAATTCAGTAGCCCCGTTCAGCTTTTTCGCCTTGATCGGCACTCCAGAATGGTAGAGTTTTTTGGCAATCCAGCCCGCCACTAAGTTGGCCAGTTGGTGGAGGAGAAGCATCAGCAAGGGCGACACTTAGAAAAATCAGCCCTTTCCTGCCTGTGATGATGCCGGGGGTCTCCGGAGCTGATACCATTATACCAGCACCGGAGGCCCCCGGCATGCATCCGGGAGGAAAAAGGCATGTACAGCCCACTTCATACCTTAGCTGCTAACCGCTAAGGCAATGAAGGGGTTTACCCGCCGTGCCAGGCTTATTGGGGTAGGGGCGGGGGGGTGAAGGGGGTAATGGCCCTTGTTGCTTGTTTGGGCTTGCGGGGGGGTTGCGGGTGCCCTAAACCCTTCACGACCGTAGCATTAAATACCGCTACGGTCATGAAGGGGTAAGGCTCCCGCACCCACCCGCAAGCCCTACAACCACGTTGGGGCTAATACCCCCTTCACCCACACACCCGCTACCCCACAATAAAAAATAATCACACACAGCAGCCCCACACTAAATAAATAAACAAATATATCTAAATAAATAAATGAATATAAATAAATATATATATAGTATGTATATGTATGTACCATGTGACAGGCTTTCAATGACGTCACATCCGTTCTCCCCCAAGCCTCTGTCACATGGTTTACTAGAGCCAATCAGAGTTGGGATGGTGTTCCCACGCTCTGATTGGCTACCGTACCATGTGAGGACGGCCATGTTTCTTTTCATGCGTAAATGCAATGTTTTGATTGTCATTTGAGGTTTTTGATTGGCATTTTAGGATTTTGATTGTAAGATCAGATAGGATTATTAAAGGAAATTGATTTTATTGTAGTGTGTCTGTATGGAGTAGTGTTATTTGTAGTATAGCATGTTTTTGATAACCCTTCTACATTTATTTGTATATTGGTTCATCTCTCTATCTGTATATATATATATATATCGTTGCATGATGAAGCCACTGTACAAATGAATGGGTGAAGGGTGGGTATCGGGCCAGTGTGGCTTAACCCCTTAATTACCTTTCCCTATCTGGATAATAGTTATTTTGCACATTATTGTACTGTAGGTGTTGGGGGGAGGGGGGTGTATGTATTGAATGTATAGGCCAGGTTTATTTTTTTTACATTCAGGATTTGTTCCGTGGTTCTGGTGAGACCTCTGGAGACCACCTGCAGTCTCCTCGGGTATCTCACGGGTATCAGGCTGGTGGTTCCACGGGTGACACCTGCGGGGATGAAGCGGTGGCGTCACATCTGTGGGGGCACCGTGGACCCGTATTCTGCGGGGATGAAGCAGTGGTCCCACATCCGTGGGGGCACCGCGGACCCATAGGTGCGGGGATGAAGCGGTGGTCCCACATCCGTGGGGGCACCGCGGACCCGTAGTGAGCACTCGTCAGTTCCCCAGACCCCCGTGGGAACCACCCGAGGCCCTGCAGACACCTGTGGGTCTGACCCGGGGCTCCCAGACATCCGCGGGCTTACCGTGGGGACCCAATTGTGGCCCACGGTGACCCAAGGAGACCACCTGGGGGCCATGGCGCTTGGCGGGACCCACCAACAGGCCACCAGAACCTGTTTGAAATGAGCTGCTGGTACCCTGTAGGTCTGTCAGGTGCCCCGCCAGCCTGCCGGGGACTCGCGTGGGGCTGTGTTATGAACCCTTTTTGTAAAAGATAAATCATGTATTTAGGGGGGGGGCACAGGGGGTGGGTAATGTATTTAATAAATAGAATGATGCTTATTGTGGGGCTGTGTATTGTTTTTATTGTGGGTACTGGGGGTGGGGGGGGGTATTTTCCCCAACGGTTTGTGGGTAGGCCTCCTTTGTGGGTAGTGGGTGAGGGTGGTTAGGCCTCACGGGGTGGGGGGTTAGTGTGGGAGGGTATGTAGGAGTCCCGAGTGGTGGGTGAGGGTGGGTTAACCCCTTAATGACTGTAGCGGTTAATAACCGCTATGGTGATTAAGGGGTTAGGGGACATTACATTGGATGTTTTCATTCTTGTGTCTGTTTTGCAGCAGGGGAGGGGGCATGGGCAGGATGAAGATGAGGATGGCCTTCATCGTGGCAGCCGGAAATGGGTGAGTCTATATGTATTTAATGTATTTATTGTTGTTTATGTATATTAAATACACAGGGGGTGTATGTTGTTTATTGCTATGTTTATTGGGGGCAAATGTCCCCAATAAACATGCTATTCTGCCTTAACCCCTTCATTTCCTTAGCGGCTATACGCTATGGTAATGAAGCAGCATTTATGTATTTTAATAATATTGTGCGGGAGCAGGGGGTACCCTGAGCTGAACCGCATTGATTTGTGGCTCAGAGACCACCTGCTTCCCGAGTTACAGGCCCCGGTTTGGGGCATCGGTTACAGTGTCGCCGCCATATTTATAGCGGACACGGCGCGAATGGGGTGCTATAAAGATGGCGGCGACACTGCCACCCGATGACACATACCGGGGCCTGTAACTCAGGAAGCAGGGTGTCCCTGGTCCACAAATCAACGCGGTTCAGCTCAGGGGACCCTCTGCTCACAGTACACTATTATTAAAAATACATTCATGCTGCTTCGTTACCGTAGCACATAGCCGCAAAGGTAAGGAATGATTGTTTATTTATATATGTGTTTTACTCATAGTGTAGATGTGCAGAGGGTCTCCGGAGCTGAACCGCTTTGGTTTTAGGTCCGGGGACCCCCTGCTTCCCTAGATACAGGCCCCTTTAGGGGATGCCGGTATCCCTCTGCTTTGTTTACATTCCGCGGTCACGTGATCGGGACCTTGAAATGCAGAGGGATACCGGCACCTTATAAAGGGGCCTGTATCTCAGGAAGCAGGGGGTCCCCGGACCTGAAACCAACGCGGTTCAGCACCGGAGACCCCCTGCACATGTGCACTATGAATAAAAGTTGTTTATAAATACTTTATATTTTGCCGATGTTTGCGCTGAGAGAGCGGCTGGTCTCTCTCTGCTGCAAACATCTATCGGCAGAAAAGGCCTATCGGCAGGTTATCGGGAGCCAGCCTGATTCGGCACAGGCTCATCGGCAGTTTTGCTTTCGCAGTGATTCGGCAGGGATCGGCATGGATTCGGCCCTTACTGAATACTGCGAGGGCAAATCGCCAAAATCATGCCGATAGGGAACACTTGCCGAAAGCACTTTTTCGGCGCTTACTGCATAGAGCCCTAAGTCCGAATACATCTGTAAAACAGCGCTTTACACCAAATGTGCACAAATAGAGAGGAAATACTATTTTTATGCAAAAATAACTTTGCAGCTCATGTTTGATCAGAAAATGCATGTATATTTTTATATGCCTTCCTTAATACGCTTCTTTAAACAGCTTCTACTAAAACAAACTAGTTTGAAACACTTTTAAATAGTACCATTATTTAAACATGCAGGTAGCTTAGACAGGAGCCATTTGTTGAAGAGAGAATGTTGTGTTAAGATTCCTTCCCTAAGGGGTAGTGTCTAATAGCATTTTAATGATGACCATTCCCTTGCTTTGCTTGTATGTATTATTGCATGCATATGCCTCCCAGTATGATAAGTGCTTCCTTATGACTGCTTTGGATGTGCTTTTCCTATATGTTTTATTTCCCCTTTGGGTATTGACATTGAAAGTGCTAATTCATCTGGACTTTGTGCATAAATTAACTATCTGACAAGTATACTTTACCTCCAAATCCATGACTTATGCATAACGATGACTAGTGGTGTATCATTTATACACAACTGAAGTCTGACGTACAGATTGCTCACAATCTGCTTCAAACAGTTCAATTCTTCAGTCTCCAGGATAATGCAGCGTAGGCACCTTTAGACTCAAAGGTCTTAAACAAGCGTCTGCAAGTTAATTGTCACATGTTTATACGTATGTTATTTCATATAACTTAGATAACGCACCGCTTCTAATTCTTCAATATTTTTTATATATACAGTTTGTCAAACTTGAATTTTTGGACTATGCTTCCATTAACGTCTAAATTGTCAAATACTACTTAAAAATGTAGAGTTCTGCTGAAAAGGTACATTTTGCCATATTTACTAGGCAGTGCTAAACCTTAGTCTATTCATTAGAGTTGGCCATTAGGTGACATGGCTTATCATAGATCGTTAGTTCAATTGGTCACAATGTTCTTTTTGTTCCTTGCACCGCTCCATGACATTCGTCCTATCGATTTTGTCATTTCTGAGAAATATTTTTAGTTTTTTTTTTTATTATTTTGCTCGTTTTTACTAAAAGTATTTCTTCATATTTGAATGCACATTTACACTTACACAAGTTACGTATATAATGTATAAACCACTAACTACAGTACAGACACTTTCTTTGAGGTAGCTCAATAGTAAAAGTTATAAGTAACATACTTAAAACCTATGAGGAAACTAAATACAAATATATACATGTACCTCTGTACATAACTTTTATAATGTCTCCTTTTAGTAGTACACAATTTACAATAAAACGTTGTAGAAAGTGTTTGTGGCTAGTTTGATGTAACCCCAACTCAGTGTCACCTTAATGTCTTCTTAATGAACCTGAAAGTACCAGATCTGTGGTAACCATGAAAATGCCCTAATTAAGACTTTAACGTCTATAGTTAGAAAATGTTTAGTGTTATAAAATATGCCAATGATGTAAAAATGTGTCAGAATGTTTTCACCTGGCTGAGTGGACATGCGCACAAGTGAGCGGCAGCTCTGGTTCCTGGTGACCAGACTCTCCCTTCTGCTTCCAGCCGTGATGTCATCGGACTGCGCAGGCTCGCGGACTGCAGCTGGGCAGGCTGAGACAGCGTTCCGCGAGGATCCAGCATTCTTTACTCTGTGACTCTGTGTACTCTTTCTGCATTTGACTTACTGTCAGTGTGGAAGTGCAATACTTTATTCACATACATGTATTTGCCCTATCTGTGGCCCTCTTTTCTTTTCCATACGTTTGGTGTTTTCTGTACCCTGCCCATTCTGGACTATGCTACTGATCAAGAGATGTATCTCTATACGCCTGTGATGATCTCATAACACGTGAGTGGGTTCACTCCTATTTTTGTATTTTACTTTCGACCTTTTTTTCCCTCAGTTTTGAGCCTCTGCACTGATATATATTATTTTGTTATGTATATTATCTATATTAAGTAGGATAGCAATATATGTTATTAGTATCAGGGACAACTTGAAACCAGGAGTGATAAGTTTCCTTTCCTGGTTTCCCATACATTGTCTATAAGCTATAACTTATATTCTGACAGGTGTGATCCTGTTCTTAGCTTTGTCTAGCTATCTCTGATTATATAAACATTCACTAGGATTTCTGTCTGTGTTTTACATTCTGTCTGTGTATGTCTCTCTTTCCTAGCTCTGATATATATATTTTTCTTAGTTCTTTATCTTCTTGAGAAATCAGTGCGTTTAATTAGCATAAAAAGCAAGATAGCTAAGATAAGTGATTTATATCTCTTTGTCTCAAAAGTATAAAGAATCACTTTGAACATAGCATCCTACCTTCTAAAGGTTCTTTTTACATCGAATACAGGTAGAAGCATCTACTAATCTACCTTCAGATACGGAACATACGTATATAGTATACTGTATCCCTGCTGAAAGCTGATTGAAGAAAAGAATAAAGAATGCTGATTTTGAACTGGAAACCTGATTAATGATTATTATATCGAGAAGATGCTTTTCTAACATGCACTACATTGTTTTTTCATTTTTATATTCCCTGATAGGTTTGCAGCGCTTTGTTATTTGCACTACAAACATATACCAGAATAACCTAATGACACTTATAAGGTAAATAGGTGAAACTATTTATTTATACAAAAGACCCCTGCGCTATCCTGGAGTAAAGACTTCACACTGCCTGTACTTGCCTTGTAGCATCATACATGTATGCACTGTCGCATGGAGCTATTGCAAATATATATTGTGACATAGTCCCAGGATATTAGGCAGCTTTCTGTCCGATATAGATTTAAAAACAAATGCAGACATAGTGTAAACAGGATCTATCCCACAGCTTCTCAGTCTCTGAGGCTGGAAGATGGAAAATCCAGACCAGAGTTTACAATGATTCTAATTCCCCTCACCTGCTCTCTTAATTGAGGAACAGGTATTTATGGCAGCTAGGTTTGCTGCATCACTCTCTCTCCTAGAGCCTGGAGGCTGTGGGTTATTGCCGCTCCCGGGCATCTAGTTCAGGGAGGAAGCCCCCTTCAAGTGTTGCAGTATCGGGAAGGATTGGCCGGAGACACTATTGGGACCAAGTTCCCACTACTAAAGATAAGGACTTTATGTTACATTTTGCTATATATTAGTGTGTTATTTAAAGCTGGTAACTGGCTTAGCTGGCCAGCGACATAGTTAGGCTTACGTTGTGAGTTAGTCTCATTACCGTGGAGTAGGCTTTAATTTTATGATTTTGTTTTCCTTAAAGGGATAGTGTGCCGGAGATATCGTCTGTCACTGTTATAGGAATAAACCACCGAAGGTCAATGGCTGTGTGCCTCTAATGTGTATGTTAGTGTTGCAGTCCTATACTGGGATGAAATAAAGCAGGCAGAAGTCTGGATTACGCAATATGGTGCTACGTATTATCCATTTTTCTCTTTAAATAACCCTAGAAGACTGTGTTGTGAAGATCCCGGACAGACGGCAGCACTACGTAAGGGAGCCATTTGTCACTATAGATGATATATATATATATATATCTCCTTTTTTGGACTTTCCTGCGCTCTAATATCTTTCTGGCATTTGTTGAAGGGGATTGGAATAAACCCTTGAAAGAGCAGCATTTTTGTCCTGCTTGAGTTGTATTTCTTGAATCACTGGTATACATTATTACTTATCACTTATAAGATTTGTGCTTTTTTTGCGCTCTTAATTCCCGTTCTATGTTGCTACTATAGCAGTAATATGCTTCAAATGGTTACCGTCAGATATTTCTTGTTATGTACTTGTAAAGCCTCATAATTAAACTCCATACAAAATGATGATCCCATAATCCCTTATAAATATGTATATTTGAAACATATTATTAGATTAGTATTAGTTTGCTGTTATTTTTGATAGCAATACTACAAGTTTCTATGGTTCTTGGTATATAACATTTTGCTAATTGTTGCTTGCTTGTTTGCCCTCCGTCAGTACGGTAGTGCGTGCATGCACCTGCTCTATAGGTTCAGGCTTGGTCTGTGAAGGTGAGATTAGGTAATGGAATAATAAAAGATGTCTTTGGAGTTAATACTGGAGTTATCATCTGTGGATGCTCTCTATATCTTTAAATATCCTTAAACCTGGATGCTTACTGAATACTATGGACTAATTTCTGATTTCATTTCCTCACACAGGTATATTTGTTTGATTGGAACCTTCCTATCAAATTAAGCCCATCTGCGATTGATCTTTATTTAACATCTACCTGGTATGAGCTGAATAGGCAGACCCTTCCTTTAATTGTTAGTCAATTGACTGTGTGTTAGAGTATTTAAGCGAGTCTATCTTGGCTGTGAGCCATATTGCTGTGTCACATAAAGTGTCTGTGGAGTTAATACTGGAGTTAGATCTGGAGTTGAATACTATGAGAAGATCTGGACTCTGCACTTCAAAACAACTACAACCTTGTAACCGTGAGCACGTGACTTTCTAAATGCTGTGATAATTTGTACTCTTCCTATCCTCCAATACCTGGTTTAGTCTCTCCTGCATCTCACTGTGCCCTCCCTATTGCTTTTTCTGTTTAATGTCTCCTCACTCCTTTGTAAATGTTTCTGTTCTCTCCAACTTCCCCACTCCCCTCCTATCCACATTTCTTCATCTCCCCTCCACCTTTGTCTGTGCCCATTCACTGCACCATTATTTATAGTCCCTGCTGCATTTATACATTATTTATACCTATTTTCCAACAACTTCCTTACCCCTCAATAAAAAGTACCACCACAAATCCTCTATTCACACCCTCTTTCTACTCCCTGCTGCTGGGGATATATCTCCTAAGCCTGAACCCACACATAAACACACCTGCTCTCACCCATGCCTCCCTGCCATCTCTTCCCCTGTAAATGGTGTTAACAATCTGATTTAATCCTGGCCAACCTTAAAACGTCACAAATCAGGCATCCCAACAGCCTCTGGCTAGTGTCCCACACCCACAGTCACTCCTACCGCCCATTGTGACCAAGCACTGCCATCTACAGCACTTATTCCCTCACCTGCTGTCTCTGTAAATTTTCCATCAAACCTCTTAGATTGTAAACTCTTCGGGGCAGGGATTTCCTTTCCTATTGTCTGCTTTTGCTGCACTTATTGTATTATTACAATTTGGTGCTATATAAATAAAGGCATACAATACAATATGGCAAACACAGCGATTTTCTAGCTTCAAGATGTGGTGCCTTCGGTGCGTGCCTGTGCGAACGCTCGTGCACGTGATGCACACTTTTTGTGTATACGGTCCGTGCTGCTGTGAGCGACAGGCTTGGAAGGGTACTGTGTGTGTGTCAGTGTGTGTGTTGTGGGGGGGTGTGTGTTGGGTGTTTGTGTAGATTGTTTGTTTGTCGGGGTGTTGTGGTGTGTGGGGGCGGGGGGTGTTGTTGTGTGGTGGTTGTGTGTGTAGTGTGGGGGCGTGGTAGTGTGTGGGTGTGTGTGCTCGTCCTCGGGGAAGCTGTGTGTATGTTGTGTGTGTGTGTAATATATGGTTAGAAAAATAAAAAAAAAGACAGCTGTGGAATAAAAATTATTATTAATATTGGCACATTGATAACACTCTACATAACACGGGACAGACACACACAGTACATCCATACACTAACTTGCACGACACTGAGCAGTAGCGACGCGAATACTAGTATTTTCGGAGTCTCTCCCCCTATCGCCCGGACTCTACTCAGGGCTGCCTTCACAACGAAGCCAGACCCTAGTAATACAAATGGCTGGGCTAAGCCACAGCAATAATAAAGTTGCGTGTGTGCGCCCACTATATTACGTCCTTAGTTTACGAAGTGAATAATCTGGGGGTAATAATATTGTATCTCGGGGGACGGTCATGGGGATGAGGGGGAGGGCACCTTTCTCCCCGCTTGCACGTCAGTACCGCCAGCATTCAATTTAATCTTGCAATCCTCTCAGTTCCACTCTTTTTTCTAACCCTCTGGTCCCTAGCCTCAAGCTCCCTCTATCATTACGTTTTTCTGATTACCGCACACATGCCATTGGCGCACTGTCGGGCTAGGCGAACCACCAACCTCGCCCCGCCAGCAATCACAACTATCGGACCTTTCGTGATTAGATCTCCCGTCACTCCCTTCACCTTTCTCTCAGCTCCCTCTCAATGCTCACCATACGCGCCCTCCCTGTCCGCGCTCCCCTCTCTCATTAACTGAACAAATCCTGCTTCATTGGGATCGAACATCGGGCTGAATCTCCGCACAACCTACACACTAAGAGGATAAAACAGGAGCAATTGGGGGTGAGGAAAAACAGATGCAGTTTTGGCCTATGATAGACAAATTCAACATATAAGATCAAACTCATTGAACAACAGTAAATTGTTACAAATTTTAGACTTCTCCAATCTATAAATAAGGGACTGTTAGCGTCACCGGTACCGCCATAGGGTTAAAAATATTTTTGCAGGAAATATAAGTGCAACATTTGAAATTCATGCACTTTCCTGCCGGATACATTCCCACTTACGCACACATCTTTGTTATCCCATGTGAATACTTTACAAAAGCAGGACGACAGGTGGCATTGATGTTTAGATGATTCAGCAAAAAAAAAAGCTCTTTAGCAATGCAGTATAGGTTCAGAAGGTTGTCTGACTTTATACCTTAGGAGGATACATTTGTAATATTGGCAAAATAATTATTCATTTTGTATCCATGAAATAGGTGGAAAGTGTAGATGGTCTCCCAACCTTATGCTTGTTTAATATTCTCAGTCCATTGTATTTGACTTTAATATGTATATTCTGTAATACTTAACGCAAGATATAAGCCCAAATGTAATTGAAAGTTATGAATAAAGATGAAAACCTTTTTTTTTTTTTTTTTATTAAAATTGCACTGAAAAATATATTGTGAATATGGAGTAGTGGTTTAGATATAACGGTCAGATTGTGACATTGTTGTGAGAACAACACATTGTGAGACGAGCCGCACAGGAGCAGTACAGTGTGCTTGGACATGTGCTGGTACCTCGCACATTGGGTGAACGGTTTGGCCATGTGTGACAGCTTGCACATTGTGTGGACAAGGCCTTTGCACATTGTTGTGAAGGGCTTTGGTACGATATTGAGTACGGTTTGGGCACATGTGTGACCTTGCAATGGGAACGGCTGGCAATTGGTGACGCGCATTGTTGACGGTGACTGGTGGACGGCAGCCAATTGTTGGTGACGGTTGCACAGGTTGAGCTGCACAGTGTGTGACGGTTTGGCACATTGTGTGAGGGCGGGGCTACAAATTTGTCTGACGGCTTTGGCACATTGTGTGTGACTGCTTTGGCACAGTTGTGCGACAGGTTGGCACATTGTGGGTGATGGCTTGGCACATTGGTGTGCCGGCTGTGGCAACCAGTTGTGGGACGGCTTTAGGCGGGGACATTGGGGGTGATAGGCTTGGCAAACGGTATGTGAGACGGGCTGGTGGAGTACAGTTGTGTGACAGCGGTATGGCACATTTTGTGACGCTTGGTATATTGTGTTGGGACGGCTTTGGTACAAGTTGTGGGACGGCTTGTATACCTATGGTTGGTGACGGCTTGCACCATTGTGTGACGCTTGGCACATGTGTGTTATGGCTTGGAACGACATTGGGGTGTGACGGCTTTGCACAATTGTGATACGGCGTTGGCCACAATTGTGGTGACGGCTTCTGCACATTGGGGGGGGCTGGCTGTGCACATTGTGTGACATGCTTGGCACATTGGGGACGGCTTGGCACATTGTGATGACGGGCTTGGCACATTTGTTCAATGATCTTGGCACATTGTGAGAACGGCTTGGCAAAAGCATTGTTTGACGGCTTTGCAACTTAGTGTGCGGTTTTGGGACACATGGTGGGTGAACGGACTTTGGGTGCCTAATGTGTGGTGACGGCTTGGCACATTGGGGTGAGCGCACTCCCTGGCAGAGCTTTGTGTGACGGCTCGGCACATTTGGTGACGTTGGCACATTGTGTTACAGCTGGCTGTTGTGGTTCACTGGCTTTCAATGTGAAGGCTTTGTACTTGGACGTTTGCACAAGTTGTGTGACGGCTGTTGGCACATTGGTGAACGGCTTGTGCACACTTGGTCTGGTGACGGCTTTTGCACATTGGGGGGGGTGATGCTCGCACATGTGTTACGGCTTGGCACAAAGGGAAAAGGTGGGGGGGGTAGGAGGGGGGGGGAGGAGAATTGGAGAGGTGGGGGGGGGGGACGGAGACGACGGGGGGTTGGGAGGTTGTGTTACGGGTATGGGCACATGGTTGGTGTGACAGGCATTGCACATTGTGTGACGTGCTTCGGCACTGGGGTGAACGGCCTGGCAGCATTGGGCGATGGCTTGTGCGACAGTTGTGTGCTGGCTTGGCACATTGGGGCGTGGCTTGGCACATTGTGGGGGAATTGGCTGGGGTGGCACATTGGTGTGAGCGGCTGGTGTGCACAGGGGGGTGTGGTGCCGGCCTTGGCACATGTGGGTTATGGCCGTGGCAACATTTTGTGTGAACGGCCACCTTGGCACCTTGGGGTGGTGGCTTTGCACATTGTGTGATGACGATCTTGTCACATTGTGTGACGCTTGGCCCATTGTAGTGATTGCATTTGCACATTGTGTAAGCTGCTTGGCACATTAGTGTACGCTTGGCAACACTTGGGTGGACGGCCTTGGCACATTGTGTAAGACGGCTTGGCACATGGTGTGACGGCTTGGCACCCATTGTTTGACGCTTCGGCGGACATTGTGTGACGGCTTGAGCACATTGTGTGACGGCTTGGCACAATTGTGTTGACGGCTTGTGGCACATTGCCGGTGAACGGCTTTGGCACATTGTGTGACGGCTTGGCACTTGAGCGGCGGACTGTGAATGACGGCATTTTGCACATTGTGAGACGGCTTGGCACATTGAGGCGTGGACGCTTGGCCCACATTGTTGGTACGGCTTGGCACAGTTGGGCAGTCGCAAGTCATGTGTGACGGCTTGGGCACATTGTGTGACGGCTTGGCGATTACAAGCGGGCTGTGTGTGAATGGCTTGGTCACATATGGGGTGACGGCTTTGCACATGTGGTTGACTGTGTCTGGCACATGGTGAGCTGGACTTCACACGTGTGGACTGGCCATTGGGAGGGGGTCACATTGTGTGATCGGGCTTCGCACATATGGGTGAAGCGGCACATTGTGGGACGGCTCTCACATTGGTGAGTCACATTGTTTGATGCTTACATTGTGTGCGGCTGATGGGTCGCATTGCACATTGTGTGAGGCTTGGCACATTGGGGTATGTCGGCAATTGGTCACCATTCACCGGCATGCGGTGGCATCAGGTGTTGTGTGACTGGCTTTGCACATTGGGTGACGGCTTGGCACATTGGTGTAGAAGTGGCCTCTGTTGACATGTTTGTACGGGTCTCGTCAGCTACATTGGGTGACGATGCTTATTGCACATTGGTGTGAGACGGCTTTGCCATTGGGTGTGTTGACATGGTGATCTTGACTTGCGACAGTTGGCATTGGCGGATGGCTTTGGCACATTGTGGGTGTGACACGGCTTTGCATCAGGTGGGGTGTGGTGACGAGCTTGGGTGGGTCGACGCGGGATTGTGGGTGATGGCGTTTGGACACACATTGTGTGACTGCTTGCCCCTGATTGGCATGGCTTAGGCACATGTGTTAGGAACGGCTTGGCACAATCTGGGCGATGAGTGGGATTTTGCACATGGTGTGACGGCTTTGTACAGTGGGCGATGGCTTTGCACTTGATGTTGAACGGCTTGGCACATTGTGTGTACGGCTTGGCCCAAATTGGTGTGCGGCTTTTGGCACAATGTACGGCTTGGCACATCTTGTGTGATCGGCGTTAGGCACCTTTGCGAGTGGCTTTTGCACCTTGTTGTGACGGCTTGGACAACAGTTGTGTGTCATGCTTTGCACATTGTTTGAATGGCTTTTGCACAGTGTGTGACGGCTTGGCACATTGTGGTGGAACGCATTGATGCCACATTGTGTGACGGCTGGTCACGTTGTGGTTACTGACTGGTCACTTGGGCGATGGCTTGGCAACATTGTGTGATGGCGTGGCCATTGGGTGATGGCTTGGCCCCATTGGTGTGATGGCTCTTGGCACTGGGTGTGGCTTGGCACTTGGGTTAGATGGCTTTGGCACATTGGTATTGATGGCTTGGGCACATATGTGTGACGGCTTGGGCACACATTGATGTGATCGTGCTATGGCACATTGTAGAGTGACGCTTGGCACAGTGGTGTGACGCTTGCACGATTGTGTGACGGGCTATGGCACATTGGGACGGCTTGGCACATTGAGGCGATGGTGCTTTGCACATTGTTTGGATGGCTTGGCACATGGTGGTGATGGCTGGCACATGGTTGATGGCTTGGCATCATTGGGTGATGGCTTGGCACATTGGGTGATGGCTTGGCACATTGTGTGACGGTTTGGCACATTGGGTGATGGCTTGGCATATTGGGTGACGGCTTGGCACATTGGGTGACATGGCTTGGCACATTGGGTGACGGTTTGGCACATTGGGTGACAGTTTGGCACATTGGGTGACGGCTTGGCATTTATTTACATGTTGCAGGGCCCACGACTGCACTGCGGCTGCAAAATTACAGTTGCCGTAGTACTCTGCAGTAACAATAGGGAGTGCTGGTGTGTCTTTAATCTAAATGCAATGTAACCCGCAACGTAGCCCGTCCCTTATTCCCTTTAAAAACTTCCAATGACTAAAAAGTATTTTTAAAGTATGACATTATTATTATTAGAGTTTACAGATCGAAAAGAAAGACTTTGTATTATTGGAAGAAGATTGTATTATTTCACAATCTGCTTCAACTGACATCTTCTCTTGTACAGTCTAATCGGTAAAATAATGGAGAATAATTAAAATAATGGAGAAGAAATGGATGCATTAATGACACTGTGCTGCTTTGTCGGGATGCGTAATCATATGCGGTTCATTGAATTTGTGCGCATGCGCAATACAGGAATTCCCAATGACTGGAATGCATACATTACCTTGATTAAACATTATCACTGGATGTGTCTCCACATGAACAAGGTGTTGATGTTGGTCAGTGTAACAGGGGATTTATCCCTGTTCACAAATGTGCCTCTAATCCAGCAGTGTGGTGGTTAACTGCTGGTAGGCAATTAACTAACACCACCTGCCTGATTTAGATGGCTTAGAAAAGCCTGTCTTGTGAGACAGGAAGTGACTCCTTAGCTCACGTGTGAGCTGAACTTTGGAGACAGAGCAGAGGTTCTTGAGTCTCCCAGGAGAGACTGACCAAGAGAACACAGATCTCTGGAGCTGACAAATAAGACTTCTAAACCTGGGTGCCGACATTTTCTGTGCACACACGGGTGCAGTTCCAGGAGAGCAGAGAAGCTTCCCCTACAGCAGCCAGCTAACAGATAAGACTTTTATTAACAAGACTTTTTATATCTGTTCATTTCATGCTATGTGTTTGGGGCTGGGAGACATGCTTAACTAAGGGAGTTGTGAATTGCAGAATATTTCACTAGAAATACTCCCAAGTGAATAGAAGCTTTGTTCCCTCCCCCCCCCCCCCACACCCCCCGTGTTTGGATGGTTTCCTGATGTTAAGGAAAAGGCACAATAAAGCCTTGTTATAATTTCACCTTACAAAAGTCTCCAATTGTGTACCTCTGTGAGCGTCCGTCTACATATGGTGTCCGAAGTGGGACGAGAGGTCGTCTTTGAAGTTAGAAAGGATGGGAGATTTTTTCTGTGAATTTTTTTTTATGCTTTTTGCCTACAAACAGTCTGAGCAACTTAAATAAAATAAAAAAATCTCATGCAGCAGAGACCAGAGTTAAAGTGATACACACCACTGAAACTTACACTGCACTGAAACTTACAACACCACAGATGGACTCTTTTCCCCAATCCCAAGAGGAGAGAGACTGCTGAAGCAGCTAAAACCTTATTTGCCTATCACAAAGTGTAATATGGTCATTGAAATAGGGGGTTTGCCTTCCAGCCATAGTCAGGGTTCAAGAAGTGAGTCAGCCCTTAAAAAGGGATAGGTGTTTGTTGTTTTCAAAAGTTTCGCTGAAGCAGTGAATACAGATGGTGACCCATGAGTGGTACTGATTTTGCAAATAAAGGTTGCCACACCGCATAGGGCTACCAGCTGTGAATGGAGTATATGCAGAAAAGGGTGAAAATTGATACAAGACTGTGCTGAAGCAGGGGAATTTTTAGCAAACAAATGCTGAGTGTAAAATTGCCCTATAGGGGAAAAAGGGATAGCTGAACTGTGTAAAAGGTATTTCAAAGCCAATTGCTGAGTGTTGAGTCACCCTGCCGGGAATGAAAGAAATAGTCCACTGCAAAGAATGTTTTTTTTTCTGCAAGTAAAAAAGTCTGCCTATATATATCTTGGGAGCAAAAACAGACACCCAAAGTGTGAAGTGTGAATGCCATAATACCCACAGATGAGACTGAAAATTACTGAACTCAAGCAGAAAACCAAATTCTGTTGCTGAAGCGGAGGGATTGCACCTAGCAAGTAAATGGTGTAAAGAAAACAGAAGTTTTTACCTAGCAACCACACATTCAGCATACCTAATGAGAGATTACACCTAGCAAGTAAATGGTGTAAAGCAAATAGACGTTTTTACCTAGCAACTGCACATCTTGTATACCTGATAAGAGAAAATGCATGCACAGTACTGCTGATATTGTAAAAAAAATTACCCAAGAAAGAAAAGTCTACAGAGATGCCTGTGAGAGCTACGACCTCTACAAGCAAAATATGCCCACCTGTAGGGCACATGTAGGTCACCTCTACCACAATTGGGGGTTCTAGCAAATACAGTGGCAACAGCTGCAATAGCGCCTCCTGAGGTCAGGAAGAAAATTACACCTGATAGCCTAAAAATGGAGGACAAGATGCAGCGTTCCTGTAATGAACCCTACCCCACGGAAGAGTGGCCCTTCCAGTCCAATAAAGAGGAAGACATCTCTCACGGGGAACCCGAACCGAGTCACATCCACAAAACACCCCAAGAATGGTGGGGGTGCCTGAACTCGACACGAACAGAAAAGACCGCCCTCTATGATGACGAATATGGTCGACAAGAGAAAGAGCGGGAGCAGCAGATCACCCAATATTTCTGTCAGCTAAAGCAACTGCAAGAAAAGCCTGGCGTATATAATGAAGCTGCTAAAGTATCAAATAAAGATGGAGACCCCAGTATTCCTGATGGGACGGAGTCATCCAAAACAAAAAAGCGGAAAAAGAAAAGCATTTCTTCACTTACCGTGGAAGGAACAGACACGTCCGCAGATCCTGTGGAGGAAAAGGGGGACCGAGTTGCCCTGCAGCCTAGAGAAAATGGAGAATTCGTCCCGCGGTTAACCGAATATCCAGAGGGCCCAAGGCAGAAGTCGTGTACCCCAAAGAAGTGTGTCCGGTGCCAACAGTGAGGAACCCTCAACCAACCATCCCAGGGAAGTGGAGCTGGAACCAGTGAGTGACGATCCCTTGACCAGCCCTGAAGATGCCCTGAAAAATGCCAGGCATGACTGTGATATGCTCCGTGAACAATTGAATCAAAAGGAAGATGGTTACTCAGAGCTACAGAAAAATAACGTGATGCTACAAAAAGCTGTGCTCACAATTTACTCTTTAGCCAGGATAGAATTGGACGATCTCAAGACTGAGCTAGATACTGCAAATGCTACTATTTCCGCCATGGATGAAAAGCAGAGCCAATCTGATAAAATGGTGGCTACACTAAAGCGGAAGTATGAGGAGGCACTGAAGCAGATGACAGTCTTCCAGCAAGAGGTTCACACTCTTCGCATAGAGCCGAATGCCTCACAACAGGAGGTCAACAGTGTCCGGATAGAGGTGGATGTATCTCAGAAAGAGGTTCAGACACTCCACAGAGCACTGGATGCCTCACATCATGAGACCAACAGCTGCCGCACAGACCTGGAAGTTTCCAGAAAGAAATTACACAGTCTCACTGAGGAGCTGGACATTTCAAGGGACGCAGAGCACCGACTGCAGAACCAACTGCAAGGTCTGCGTACACACCTCCAGTATGCGGAGGAGAAGCAGCAAACGCTGCAGGAAGAAAAGCTGCAGGCTGCTAAAGAGGTACAAGCGCTGCAGGAACGTCTGAATACCCAGTATGTCCCCACAGAGCAGTATGAGGAGCTAAAGGCCATGCTGCATGTCTTCAGAGCATCATTGGAGGCGGAGCTTCGATACCAGGTGACTCTGTATGAGAGGGAGCGTGAGAAGGCTCAGAAACTGGAGCAAGAGCTGGAGAGACAGAGAGACTGTTCCATTCCCTTGAGTCAGTACACCAAGGAGAAAACAGACGCAGCGGCAACCTTAACGACAAAAATTACAGAGCTCCAGAATATGAAGGAGACACTGATACAGACTCAGAGAAAGCAAAGTACGCAGATAAATTCCCTGAGAAGAGACTTGCAAGACGCACT